>APFE031670519.1:0-24510 GCA_000404065.3 Pinus taeda
GGTTCTAAATATGAAGATGCAATACATAACTTTTGTAATAGTGGTACACCATGTAGATAAAAATATTGCTCCATCTGACATATCCAATTTACCGGATCCTTGCCATCAAACTTCCTCATCTTGCTTTTTCTTTATTTTAGGAGCTCGATCTTGAAATGACTGTAACTCTGTACTTTCAGATATTTAAGTTCTGAAACTACGACCTGTAGTAGTCCTCTGTGTCCTCTTTCCAATGCTACCAGTCTGACCCCAATTGGATTCTCCAATGAAGAGTTATGCCAAATCTCCCATAGTGACCTGATTATAGACTAATTCATTAGAGCGAACTTGTAAGACGTGCCACGTGTCCTTGTTTTGACCTTTGGCTCTGAAAAATATATACAAGAAACTACAGTCCGTCCTCTTTCTACACCTTCTGACGAAATTTCAATCTGATGTTCAAAGAGAAAGTTATGACGATTTTCCCCAAGTCACCTGTTTTGAATGTAATTCAGGATTTTTCAAAAGGACCAACTTCCTCAGATCATATCTCCGAACATATAGCGTGAAGAGCTCCGACATTCGAACCTGAGATTCACCGCGATGGCTTCTCAAATGGGGTTTTTTAGCTTCTGAAACATCGCAGAAAAACGTTATAGCGAAAATGCCACGATGACCTGTTTGGAGCAGTGAAACCCTAGAATCCAAAGCTCTGATACCAAATGTTATGAAACCAACTCAAGAAAGATAGAAAAGATAGATCAACGCCTTAGAATTCAGCCTCTTCGAGGGGGAAACCTCCTTTACATTACATAAATGAACAATTCTTGGATGATACAAATGAAAAGACCTCCTTTCTATATATAGGAGTCTAAGGGGTCATAACAAAATCAGAGCCTACATAACAATAATAATGTAAGGGCACAATAATAACAATAGTGGGCTTCTATGGGGCACAATAGTAACAATATGGGCACTACATGGGTACATCAATATAATAAGTGGGTTGTACTAATAACAATAAGGGGTTACACAAGTAGTATAGGGGCCTAATAGATAAACTAGGATAATTAACCCGTTGTGGTTGCTTATCGAGATACTTATTTGGGTCAAACCTCACTCCTTTACTTTCATGATCCTCAAACTATGAAGCCCGGGCCACTCGCTTTATCCCTGTGGTATAATTGGTTTGTTTACGATACATCCCACATTAGGGAATTCAAATTGTAGGTTAATCGTGTCGATATGGAGGGGCCAAGAAAGAGGAATCGATGAAAATCCGTTCCCATTATAGAGCTCATGAGAATTATTTCTTATTTTAACATGGTTAATTTTCTTCTTTAGAGTCATTAGAACAAATAGTCAATTTAATCTTCTATGCTAGAGATCGTAATCTCTTTAGAAAGAAAAAAATTCTTCTTTCCTCTAACTCTTTATAGCAATGCATTTTCTTCTTAAAATTATTAATATTAACCAAATTTTGAAAAATGATCTCATCACTCCAACATTAGGAATCCTTATGTCATCCTTAGTTAACAAAGGTGTTGCTTCATATACATTTTCAAGTGATTTTAAGAAGCTTCTAGTCTTCCAAGTTGTTTAACTTATTCTAATACATTAGGTATCTAGTCATAACTATGTTGTAAATGGGAGAAATCCATTTGAGGAGTATAGGATAAAATGTATTCCATCTAATGTTGAGATTATAAGATAATATATTATTTTTCTTAATTTCTCTATCTATCTCCATGACTCCCTAGAGATACTACAGTCCAAAACATTGCATCCATATAAAATAAAAGTAGAAATGAGAGTGTCAAATAAATATATTCTTATCTAAAATACAAAATTCTATTTATTTAGAATTGTTGCCACACCCAAAATAAGTTTTCCACCCTCCATTTACCCTTTTCTCAACGCCATAATTCTAGCTGAGCTCATGGTCGATGTTGATTGCAAGATATTTCTATGAAAACACTTCCTCCAATTTATTGTTGCCATGTATGAAAGGATTTCTAAATATTTCATATATAAAATCTGTAGGAGTTTTCCCTGTCTCACATTTTGGGTTGACACTCCACCCATTATCAAATATGAGAAATCTTCAATAGATGGTAAGTGTGTGAGGTGATGAAATATATAAATAGCTAGAGAACATAAAAGGGAGTAACAACTACAAGGATGAAAATTAGTAAATTAACAATAGGGGGAGGGATATAAATTATAATTAAAAGCTTATTGGTTAAAATCAATGGTCAAATAAAGACTCAATAAAGGTAAAAGTAATATATTTATTTATTGTTATTATTATTTTCATGTATGAAAATATGGATAAAAATTCTTAATGAAACTTACTAGAAAACAATATCATTTAATGTAACAAATAATATAATAATAATAATACTAATTATATATATCTATATCTTTATATTATATATATATATATATATATTATATAAGTAAGTTGATATATTATCCCTAAGGATTAGTATATATATATATATATCTATATATATATATATATATAATATATATTATATATAAGTAACGTGATATATTATCCCTAAGGATTAGTTTAATTGGTTGAGTTTTCATCCTTAAGCACTTATTAATGAGAGTTCACAGGTCAATTCTCCTTGACACTCTCTGAGTTAGGTTCTGCTAATGAAATGACAAGATGTGATCCCTTCGGGTGGACATGCCTGAATATTTCCATAGATGTAACAACAACTTATCTAATGAAATATGATCCCTTTGATTAAACTTGCCTAAATATTTTCACAGACATAACAACCACTCATTTGTGTTGTGTGTGAGCCACAATAAAAGAATGACATACTCCTTCAAAGTCATTGTAAATTCAAACTCATAAATATAAATAAACAAATACTTAGCCTTTTATAAAAGATTAGAAACTCTTTAGCATAAAAATAATATTTTTTGCTAAAGCAAGAGTCGTGCCTTCATATCATTAATTTAAACAAAATTTACAATACATACCTTTTTCCATCAAACTGTGTGGCCTTAGGAAAAAGAGGAAAATGCCCTTCTGAATCCAAGCCTTCAGTGTCCCAAAAAGTACCCACCCAACCCGTTTTGAATACAAACACGAAAATGTATCGGGAATCTTAGGTCATATGAGCCCTCCCCATAGGTAACCGCGCTCCCAAACCCATTCCTACCTTTCAATCGATGTCGTTCATTCTTCTTTCTTAAATTGATGGTGGAGGTATACTTCACTCCATGAATAGGCAAGAAGGTTAACCCTCGGACCCCACCAAACTCCTCGCTCGATCCCGAATGTTGATCTGCCTTGCACCATCGGACAATTGAGCCGATTATCGCTCAACAAAAGCCATCGAAATTTAGTGTGCGATGAGGGTGGTTTTTGGACCCCGCCCTTATCCATGTGTCATGAGTTATATGGCATCGTTGCCAATTTTTTGAAACCTCCTTTGGCATGAAAGCGGTGCGATCATGCCAAACCCACTCAGATAGTGGTTTAAACTCCTGCCACTAGAAAATTGGGTGATGTTTTTGCCTGAACTAATGCCTTCACTCATTACCTTCAACATATCTCTGGACTGAGAAAACCTTTCGCCCTACGTCGGGGATATTCTGGATAGTGGTATCCATGACTACTGAGGCTGACCCTGGCCAACCTTCCATTGTAGACCTCTCTGACAAAAATTGTGAAACCTACTGCAATCTTCTCATTACGAATTAGCTTCTTTAGTTTTTCTCTTAAACACTTCTTTGTCCTCTTCCGCCTAGTTATGGCAAAGATTTCTCAGGTTTCTTTGCGACATTGCATGCCACTCCATCAAAATTGCACTATCCTTACAACTGACACCTTGGTTGGCAAGAATGTCAGCCAGTTTGTTGGCTTTTCTACGCACATGGATGAATCTAAGTGTGTGTAATTCCTGAAGATGTCCCTGAATTTTATGGAGAACCCGAGTTAACCTCCAGTGTTTTGTAACCTTTTCTGGTCCTGTTCCATGACTGGTTCTCTTGGCTACGTTGATGACTAACACTGAATCAACTTCTATTATGACATTTTGGCGATTGTTCTATTTCAGAAGTTCTAAGCATTGCTCCAAAGCCATTAGTTGTGCCATGTTGTTGGTGGCTTTTCCTAAGTTTGCATGGAAGAGGGAGATTATGCTTTCGGTATCATCCCTAAGAACTCCCCAAAAACTAGCCATTCCCAGGTTTCCTTTAGAAGCTCCATCGATGTTATACTTTAAAAAACCTTCCGGGGGAGGATTCTAGAATTCTTTAACCATTTATCTCATTATTATTTTCCTGCCTAGGCCTTGTGAAATGAGCCCATGCATGCCTAACTGTCTGAGAATTTTTAACTCTGCTTCTAAGGGAGGTTTTTTGGGGAGATCCCTTACTGTGGTCCCAACTGTCTCCTTAAGTTGTTTTAAGATCAACTCCACCAGGTGAAGAGAGGAATTCTTTTCCTCTTTGAAGATTCTTTTGTTTCTTTCTTTCCAACATTCCATATAATGAAACTTGGCAAAAGAGCCCAGGCAGAGTTGAGAACCTCATGATCCAAAAAGTTATTCCTCCAGTTGTTTAAAGTGTTAGTGATATTTTCTTTGTCTCTATCAGACTGATTGAAGATGTTGGCAAAAAAATCCCATAACCTGGCAGTGAAGGTGCAACGATTGAGAATATGTTCCATAGTCTCCTCTTGGGCTTCACAGAGCTGGCATATGGAGGGCCCCAGTATACCCCTTTTTCTAATGTTGTCCCAGGTGAAGATTTTCCTGTGGTGAACTAGCCACATAAAGAGTTTGATTTTCATCCAACCTTTGTGCCTCCATAGCTTCTGCCAAGTTCTATTTGGAACTTGGGATTCTAGAACAAGGAAAATACCTTTTGCTTCCTTGATATTAAAGTTTCCCTCTTTGTTGTTACCCCATATTATCTTATCCTGCCCTTCGGTTACTCAAATCATCCTTTGATCCCACATCTTCTTAAGGGACTCTGCTCTACTATTGAGGGTTTTATCCTCTCTGCCATCCATTTTTCTCCATGTTCTCCATTTTCCTGCATTGTGAGAATGCTCCCAAAAGTCTTTTACCTTTACTAATCCTTGGTTGTTTGTCTCATTCTTGAGGCCCAAAAAGTCCTCTTTCAATAGAGTAGTTTCTTGTTTCCATTTGTCCTCCCAGAAAAGTGCTAGATCACCCTCTTTGATTTCCCAGAAATTTTTTTGTTGAACCACTCCTTTGTTCTCCCAGGCTTTGTTCCATATGGGAGAGCCCTTCATAATTCCAGACATTCTTATGATATCAGAAGAAGGCCAATCGCTGGCATATTTTTCCTTCTAGATGCTTTTCCATTGAGCCTTAGGATCCTTAACCCACCTCCACCAAAGTTTCGCTCATAGAGCCTTACTGAGAATCTCTAGATTATCCAAACCTAGGCCTCCTTGGTTCTTAGGTTTACAGATCTTATCCCATGAGACTAAAGCCCATTTTTTCTTTATTTCCTCTTTGCCCCAAAGAAAATCTCTTTGAATATCTCTAAATTGATGTAAGACTCCTATAGGAGCTGGGAGGGTTGATAGCATAAAGATTGGGATAGCTTGGAGCATTGCCTTTGTAAGAACCAGTCTACTAGCCAAATTTCAAGACCTAATTGTCCATTTCCTGACCTTGTCTTGCATTTTGATTATTAAAGGATCCCATATGATTTTGTGTTGGGGTTTAGCCATTAGAGGAACTCCCAAATACTTAGAGGGGAGGGATTCTCTTTGAAAGCCTAGAATTTTGGAGACATTTCTCTGAATGACGATATGGGTATTAAAGAAAAAGATTTTTGATTTGGAAAGATTGACGTCCATACCTATTGCCATAACAAAGTCATTCAAAATTTGTTTGTATGCAAACACTTCCTTGACTGTGGGAATTCCTTGTAACATGGTATCATCTACAAACTGTTGATGAGTTAGAACTTGACCATCTCCGAAAGTTGGAGTCCTTGAATTTTGCCCAATACTCTAGCATTCGTAATGGACTACCCTAGCCCTTCCATCATGACGATGAAGAGAAAAGGAGAGAGAGGATCTCCCTGTCTGAGTCCACTAGAAGGAAGAAAAAGTAGAGAGGGAGAGTAACTAAAATTGAAAAGTTGGATGAAGTCACCAGAGCCATGACAAATCTGACCCAATTATGATCAAAACCAAACGTTGTAAGCACTTTCTTGATCTATATCATGTTCACTTTGTCATATGCTTTGGCTATGTCCAATTGCATGATCATACCCGCTTTCTTATTACTTGTTAACGAGTGAACCACCTCGTAAGCTTGAATGACGTTATCTAGAATTTGTCTGCCTTCCACATAACCAGTTTGTTCCCCCGAGACAAGCGAAGGCAGCAAGGGTTTGAGTTTGTTGGCCATGACCTTGGAAATTATCTTGTAAACTACATTGCATAAAGCAATGGGCCTATATCTTTCTGGTGTTTGAGCATTATCCTGTTTTGGAATAAGTGCGATGAAGGAGGTATTGGAAGATTTTAAAATGGTTTTTTTCAGCCTGGAATCTTCCACTACATCTAAAATATCCTTTTTGACAATATTCCAATAGGCTTCAAAGAAATCCACATTGAATCCGTCCGGACCTGGAGCCTTGCCATTTTTCATTTCCTTGAGGACCTCGCTGACCTCCTTTTTAGTTACAGATCTGTTGAGATTACAATTATCCTCTTTGGATAAAAACTTAGGAATATGTTTAGTGAAGTCCTTGATGAAAGGTTCCCTTACTAAAAAGTTTTCCTTAGCGATATCATGAAAGTGCTTTACGAACACTGCTTCTATCTCCTCATGGGATTGATGAATCTGGCCCTCCTCATCCTTGATCGAAGAGATTTTATTGTGAGTTCTATTTGCAATGGTGGATCTATGGAAAAATTTAGTGTTACGTTCTCCTTCTTTTAGCCATTGAACCCTAGATTTTTGTTTCCAAAAAATTTCCTCTCGTTTACACAACTTTTCCCATTCTTGATGATGTTTCTCTGCTTGATCATGTTTGTCCTTATCAAAGCCTTCCTTGATCAAAGCTTGATTGAGCTCTAGAATTTTGTTTTCCACAATTTTCTTATTTGCAAAAAATATTGCCAAATTCCTTCTTGTTCCAATCTTTTAGCTTCAGCTTGATGTGTTTTAATCTTTTGTGTAGCAGGAACATAGTTGAACCTTGAATCTGCAAGTCCTCCGACCACCATTTTTCAATGTTGTTGATGAATTCTGGGTGTGAAAGCCAAATATTTTCAAATCTGAAGGGTTTGTTTCTTGGGGTGCCAATGCCCTTGATCTCCATTTGAACTCGCCAGTGATCTGAGCCACCAAAAGGAAGAATTCTTGCTATTATTTTCTTATCTAGAAGTATGAGATCCTCAGAGATCATGAATCTATCTAGCTTGGAAGCTACCTAGGAAACCTCTCCTCTTTTGTTGTTCCATGTACATAGGCCATTGTTTGTCTCAATATCAACAAGCTTCATGTTTTTTGAAAAGATTTGGAAGGTTGAGGAATCTTTATTTAGTGCTCTTGTACCCCCTTTTTTCTTCGAGAGAGATATAATCATATTGAAGTCCCCTCCTATAACCCAAGGTAACCTTGCATGTCTAGTCCTGAGATCCACCAAGGAATCAATAAACCTGATTTTTTCATCTAACCTTTGAGGGCCATAAACATTTGTAACTAGATAAGTGTCCCTGTCTCCTATAGGTTGTATAATCACTGATAAATAATTCCTTGTTGCCTCCACATCAACTATTCCTATTTTTTGGGGATCTCAGAGGGTGAGGATACCCCCTGCTGTATTTTTTTCTTTAACTTCTAAAAGCTCAAATCTACTGAGCCATTTACTATGGCTTTGCCTTAATTTTTGAATGAAGCATTTTGTTTCTTGGACAAAAATTATATCCAGAGCTGCCTATTTCATTCTGTTATTCATCATTCTCTGTTTTCTCTTGCCGCCTAGACCTCTGATATTCCAAGTTGTGAACTTCATAATTACAGATTGGTAAAGGAGTAACTGGTTAGATCTTTCATCTTACCTGAGTCTGCCATGATCTTACCACATTCCATCAGTATCTCTTTCTGCTTTTTCCTACCTCTTTTTCTTCCTAGATTTCTCGGACCCTGGAGTAATTTTTACGACTTTCACTCCTTCATTACCCTGTCTTTCAATGTTGTTTACTTCCTCCAAACCCTTTGCCTGAGTTTTCCATAAGAATAACTACTTTATTTGATTCCAATCTTCTTGTGGTAGAGATTCTACCCCACTAGTTATTCCCTTACTCAAGAACCCTTCTAGATCCAAAGTTTCTCTGTCAAGAATCTCCTGTAGCTCATTGTCCTCCATTTCCACCTCACTCTGGGTCATTTCCTGATCCATTTTCATCTTTGATTCTCTCATCATGATCCTTTTCTGTTTTTCATTTACCAGTTCCTGATCACATTCTTCTTCCTTCTCCTTCTTATCATAACCATAATTCATTACTTGATCTTCAACTAATATTTCTTCCTCCTCTTCAAGAACTTAGAACTCATTTGGCCTAACCTTTTTGTCCTTCACTTTGGTATTTATTTGGCCCTTTTTTACCACTTTTTCCTTTATGAACTACTTTGTGAAAGCTGTCTGTGTCTTTCATTGTGTAAGATTTTCTTTTGTTCTCTACTTTACTGAGAGGGCAGTCTCTTAGAAGGTACCCATGTTCATGACATTTATGACATCTAAATGGAATATGTAATCGATTTTCTACACCCATTCATTATAAAAGACCTCCAAGATGACCTCATCCAGAAGAGCTCCGGATAGATCCATCTCTACACAGATCCTAGCAAAGGAGGTATGTTTTCCCCTCCTTGTGGCTTCATAAGTTTTGATAAACCTTCCTAATTTATTGCCTATGGCAACTAGCGATTCTATTTGTCAATAATAAAGAGGTAGAGAATAGAGTCTTACCCAAACCGGGGCTGAAGTAAAAGTTTCCCGCTCTGGTACGAAGTTCATCATCGACGACTACATATAGAGCCCTACTGCTGCATAGAAGTAGGGCCCGCCTTCAAACATGTTGTCTTTATCTTCAATGTTAGTGAAAACCACAGTGAAGAATCCCTTGGAACCTAGATGAAGATCAATGCTTCCTTTAGGCTTCCTGTGGTATCTGATCCATGTTTGTAAAGCCTTTTCAGTGGGCCATATTCCCATGAATTTACATATGATTGCATAAGTTTGCATGTGTTCCTTGTGCGCCTATAGCGTTGGATCATTTAAAACTACTCTAGGAATGATTTCAGCTTTGGGTTTGCACGGTCCCTTTTGATTCTTGTCTTTTGTTCCTTGTTTTTTGTCATTTTCCTCCTTGTCTTTTGTGCCATCATTCTCCTTTGATTTGGTGCTTGTTGTTTCCTCTTCCATGTTTCTTCTTCCTTCCTTAGTGTTACTTCTGCTTGTTTCTCGAGGTTTCTTGCCCTTGTTGGCCATTGCCTCCTTGTAGGAGGGAGTGGAGCTCCCTCCTCTGCATTCATCAATGGAGAAAATCCCCTTTAGAAAATTGCAACCCTAGTCGCCCGCGCTTCCGTTGTTGTTCTGCCCGCATAAAAACAATATTATTAATATAAAAAAATAAAATAAAGTACAAAGTCACTTTAAAATTTATAAAATTTAAAATATATATTATAATAATAAATATTATATATCATAACATTGAGTAACATTCTTCTCTTTGAAAATAATTATTTGTTCAATGTTAAATACCAGTCAAACTAAAAGTTCAATTAAAGCATGAGACTCTCTATATAGAGATTCATACTTTAAATCGACTTTTACTTTGATTGATATATTATTTTTTTAAGGAAAACAAATAATGATGATTTGCATGTTTACATAATGCAATGTTGATAATTTTATGCTTATTTGATGGTTAGGATAGTTGTCAATTAATGAGTGAGTTATTAGAGATTAATGAGTGAGTTATTATAGATAGATATTTATTGATCTTATAATAACTTATTACGCATAAAGTTTTATGGTGATTAATTATTCCATATCATATGTTATCATTGATCTATTAATTGTGATGGGGACTATCATAGTGACAAAATTAAGTATAGATTATGGTTGGATTGGGGAGTAATTTAAATTTGAATTTGAATTATTATTATTAAATATGATTATAAAGTAATAATGATTTCAATAATAAATGTAGAAATATGACTTTAGATTGGCAATGACTAACATGTGAATAATAGGTTGTACTTAGTGAATTGTATTTCTTTTGAGGAGTGAAACAATTTTTGTTGTTCCACTCACTAGCATTCAAGTTGTGTATTAGGATGGAAAGTGCAAGCCATTGTCACATTGAAGTTACATGATGCCATTAGGGTTGAATTATAAACTTAGCCCCTAACGAGATACAAATGAGTGGCACACATTAATATAAGCACTTTAAACCTTACCGACCATTAGTCTCTCAATAAGGGAAACCCTAGGGTTAGTCATTGTCTCCATTGTTGCATTAGTGTTCCCCACAACTATTCCTAGGTACCTTAAAGGAAATTAATTGTGTGTTCTTGGACATATGAGAGGTAATTAGTAAATAACATAGATGAATTGGAACCCTTGATATTAAGAAAATGAATATTGAATTTAAACTTAAACCAAATGAATAAAGATTTAATGATTTGGCAATTTAATAAGATTCTAAATAATTACAAAAAAGAAACTAAGGTAGTAAGTTAATAAATAGAATTGAGAGAGCTTATGTAATGAATTAGAATAAATAACTTAAATATTGTATGAAACATATGGAAGACATCTCATTTAAGATAGGAAGAAAAAATACACTTAGAATAAGGTGCTAGTGATTAAAAAGGGAAGTGTGAATAAAACTAATTCCAACAAATTAATTGATTTTAGATATTATTTTATATATAATAATTAAATTTATATTATTTTATATTAATTAATTAATTATGCCAAAAGTCATTTTCTTTGTCGGCTTTGAGTGAACAAAAATTGTTCCCTCCATTTAAAAATTAACATATGTCTCAAACCTCGCAGCTACTAGTGACATCTAAAGCACTCAAAGCTCTAATCCTACCATGTTTAGTGCTTTACCGAGTACTTCTTCACAGTTACCCATGTTAGTGATATCCTTCTTCACCTACGTGTCCTCTAGAGAATGAAACCTCTCAGGGCAAAGTCTCGAAGTGGAGACTTCGGCTTGCAAGCTCGCCCTCAGAAACTTGTGGCTCTAAACGAGACTTCAAATTATCCTCGGAGAAGGCTTTCTGGTTGTAAATTGTTTGCATCTATCAGGGATTCTAGTAAGAAGAAAATGGTGGTTAGTGGATCAAGGGCGATGACAGATGAGTTTGCGAATGCTAAGGCCTTGCGTAAAAGGTAGGAAGAACCCATCTTGGTACAAAAGGAGTAGAAGGATCAAAAGGAGAAGTGTTCCACCAAGAAAAAAGTCGACCTTAAATCAAAATTGTTCACTCACGATTCTCTCTCTCGTAGCTTAAGCGATACTAAAGTATAAGCACAATTGAAGCAAGAACATATTGGTATAAAGGATGTATCTGAACATTCTTGGGTTGTAGTTATAGAAAAATCTTCAAGTTTATCACCATCCAAGAGATCTTCAGTTGATAATTCAAGCCACAATATACCACAAATTATGGTTCATGATAAGAAATGGATAGATGGAAGTGTCCCTTGGGATTCTATTTCTATGAACCTGTATGAACTTGGATATGAGGCTTTAAAAAGATGCAACATTGATTTCATAGCTGCAACAAAAGTGTTGCAAGAAACCTCTACTGCTGAAGCTATCATTTGTGGATTGAGTATGTTTTATGAGATGTGCTCTTTTTCTAAGACGAATAATCCCCATCCTTCAATTGATAGGTTCTTTGAGATCCATCCAACACTTTTAAAATCATTGATTGTTGGTGAATCCGTAGCTACAACCAGGACTGCAGATAAAGATAAGTACATTCCACATACTAATGGATTGGTCAATGACTTTCTTTATATTTCGATAGAAAAAGAGAAGAGTGCAGCTCAATGAATTGGTGTTTCATTAGCAACAGACTTGGCATCCATATCCATATTCAACAAATATGGATTTAACTATTCTCTAAAGAACTCCCCAAACAAAGGGATGTCAAATGTAGTCCTTCAAAACAACCAGTAGATTATAACATCAGAGGATCCTTTCGCTGCACAATCATTTAAGAATCAAGATTTTTCGTACTCCGTGTCTTCCAGAAGGTCCACTCATATTTCCCCTGATATCAAAGTTCAGCAAGGGTTGCATTTTCATCTGTAGCTTCGATAAATAATGATAGAAGACATAGTATTTTTTATAAGGGAGATTTTGGATCAATTGTTCCTTTAGTGACCAGTGAAATGAAGCATCGTCTCTTAGCACACCTCTAAAACCCCAAAACATAAAAGTTGTGATTAAATTTTCTTTAGAACCACCTTTAAAAGGTACAAACAATGAATGGATAAAACGAAATGGAGTAAATGAGACAATGGATCTAGCTAGGAATCTTAAATAGGAAGCAAAGAGTTGGTTTTTGAAATTTATAGAGGATGTACTGGAAGTTGGGTTTCATGTGGAAAACACAGATTTTGACAATGCCTCTACAGTTGAAAATTAGTTGCAGCATGATAACAGCAAAATTGAAGCAATGTTATCTCAACTTAAAAAGGTTAATGAATGGCTAGATTAGGTTGGGCATAAAAGGGAAGATACTCTAGACACCAAATTGGTAGAAAATATTGATCATTTGAAGAGAAAAATATATGGTTTTCTATCTTTGATTCACTTTGAGCTTTGTGAGAGAATTTTCCACATCAACTTCATCTTCTTTTGTCTTTACAAATGTGTGTTCTTCTAGTTTGGAAACATTAAAAAAAACCATCATCGTTGGAGCATATTTTCGGGTAAGACCAGTTATCTAATTTTGAGGCATAGGCATGTCCACCTTGGCATCGTATTTTAGTCCACTGTAGATCATGGTCGAAGCTACGGGACTACAAGCATTGGCTAATCACTATGGATTTTCCAAAGGACCCTAGTCCTACACGAAAAGAAATGTTTGATACCTATGTTAAAACCCTTGTTGTTGTTCTCGGAAGGTATTTTTCACTTTAATTCATCTTTCATATTACCAAGTATTCATAGTTATTTCCTCCCATTCCCTCCTCTTATAGAAGGATTTTGGTCTCCTTAATTAAAAGTAGGAGGGTCATGGTATTAATATCACATTAACGAGAAGGGTGGAGTATCTCACATTAAAGACAATGGTGAGAGCTTGGTGGTTTATGAAGCACTATACTCGCCAAAAAATTAACGAGTCTAAAAGTGGACTTGAAATTATTTTTTTTAATGAATAAACAGATTTAGGCCCTCCAAAACCTCGAGGCACTCACTATACATATATATCAACTCAAATATGCCATCCAAATAATTTTTATTCGGGTTTTGAGAAAAAAGTCACTCAAAAATTATTGAAGCTTATAAAAAATTAAAGTGACATATTCTTATTGGGGTATTGGTGAGACATGTTAATATGAATATCACAGAAATGTAAAAATTTTCTAATCTAAAATGTGGTTTTCTGGTGCAATTCTAAAGTTTATCTTGATATTAGCTTCTTTCATAGTTTTAAAATTGTATATTGTCATAACATTCTCGAATGTGCATGCCTATTGTTATAGTGTTTTATTCTCAAAGGTGTATGAAAAAAAATCACCTAAGAATGTGGATGAAAAACAGTCTTAACAATATAAATGGCTGCTAAAAATTGTAGATTTGCAGCAAATGATAGAAACAAAACACGCCAAAGTCTTGATTTATGCCACAATTATAGTTAAACAACAAAATGAAATAGTAATAAATGGGGTAAGTCCAATAATCCAATGGAAACTAGATATACAAAGAATATATTTTCTTAAATAACACCTATGAAGGGAACAAATAAATGTTACCAGTCCCCCTTTATTGGATGGGTTGTTGGCTATCCTTAAATATCTTCAGCTTTTGTAGAGTCTCTCTCCTCTATAATGTGTAAACCCAGCAAATAAAATGTTTGAGCTCAATGGGAACTCAAATGGAAAATAAAACATGTTGTGTGACAATGATAATAATCAGAGTTACAACAGTGAGCGCAACAATGAAAATGATGAAAAGTGAATAATGAATGGAAAACCCTTCTAGTTATAACAAAATATTGAGTTATCCTTGAATAATGAGAAATAATAAAATATTATTAACCTGATTCTAGAAATAACCACTTGGAATATTTTATTATATTTGGTTAGGAGGGAAAAATGATTTAAATGTTTATTTAGAAATAGTAAATAAATAAATTATTTATTTATCATCTCAAGAATTTGGTTAAGGAGCAATAAAGAAATAATGATTTATTTTATTATTCCTAATGATTTAGTCAAATTTGACAAGGAATAATAATTAATTAGTAATTAATTAATTATTCCTAGAGAAAACTAAGATAGTTAATAATTTATCTGTTTATTTTTCATAACTAGGTCAAATATGACAACGAATATTAACTAAACAATGGTTTAATTAATTATTACTAGAAGATAATTAAATAAATAGTGATTTATTTAAAATTATTCTTCATGGGTTTAATTATAAATTGCTTAACAAATGTGGTTTATTAAGTAATTTCTCACAGTGAAAGTAATTTTACTATGGTAAAATTCGCCTTACATGGTGTACTTCGATCCATCTAGTAAATTAAGGCTAAATGATCAATTTTTTGGTGTTAATAGATTTCCCCCAAACATACAAGCGTTAGGAGCAAAACATATGACCGAAGTACATTATAAATACACAATCACTAGACAACAAATAGCACTAAAGCAAAAGAGGATAGGGACATAGGGGGACAGACGAATGCAAGTCCCCTTTTATGTTGTGGTACTGGATCTCAGTAAGGCGGGGGAGGCATACCTATAACCACTGAGATAACTTAGTAGAAGAATAAAGATGCACCCAAAAACATAAAACTGAGCAATAAAGTACATGTTTAATGGTACATGACATGTTGACATAACTGAGCCAAAAAATAATACAGTGTGTTCGATATACATAGTGCACCTAGAAAAAAATGAGTAAGGACTGGATATAATAACATATGAGTACATGAGATATAATGGCCCTTCCCTCAAAAAATGAGTGGAAGGGAGGGTAGAACAACCAAAGAAGCCCTATTGAACAGGGAAGGGCTCTACAAAACTAGATGGATCATCTGAAGGAGACATACATGCTATGAAGATTGCGATTGGTAGGAACCAAACCCATCAAATCTACGGAACTACATCTGAGGTTGTAGAATAATATGAAGGCATCCGGGCATGTGCGGGTCTACCTGAAGGGCCACCCCCTCATGAGGTATGAAACATCTCACACACACCCAAGAATCAATGGTACAATCTACCACATCACTGGACCATCAAGTGTATGGATCAGGAGCATGAAATAACCAAGTCAAAGGGAAATAATGAGTCCCTATTCTCAATCCGAGGTACCGAATAAGAATGGGAGATAGAACCAAGATATATCACCCTCTAGGTCGTTCTTCTAGAATAAATGAGTTGATGTTAACATAATAAGGCCCGCGATAGGTGAGGCAATTCAGATCCTTAACTAAGGCACAAGGGAAAATAGTAATATGATTGATGGATTGAAAGCAGGGATAATGGAAAAAATGGAATGGAGGGAAAAAGATACAACTTCCCTTGTCAAAGCATAAAGTGCATGGTTGACTTGGTAGTGGGTGACTCAACTCCAGAGGGGATGGTGGACTGTATGACTGAAGGCCAAAATGGGAAACACAAGATGAATGATATGCAAAGATGGATGGAATATTATGACATGATATAATGCGATGTGAAACGAATTCCATGGATGCAAAGGTGACTCATTGCAGATGCTCTAAACAAGGGTGACTTGATGACGCTGCCACACAGAATAGGCCGAGTGGGGACCATGAAAGCATGAGTAAATGATGGCTACTCATGACAAAAATTAACAAGTGAGATCACAAGTGCCAAGGGAAGGTGTTCCCAAAAGTACAAGCATTGTATATGAATAAATTTAGTTTTGAGAGGCAACAAAGTGACCCTTCTTGGAAAAATGGCTTCTGGGTGAACTGTCAAGTCATCAAAAACTAAGAAATAATTATTATAGTACTCGATGCGAGCTTTCCAATGGTGTCGATGATCCGTCAAATGGAGCTCACTAAGTCCACAACTCTCCATCCCCAAACTGATTTCTAGATAGAGGTCATCAACAAGATGATCGTAGACATTTTGTGCAGGTACAAATCAAAAAATCCATGTAAATGGGATGACAGCCTCCCCTATGTCTTGCACAACTATAACCAGGTTGTCCACAACTTGACTAGTCACAACCCTTTTCAGGTGGGCTTGGGATTCCAGCCACAATGTCCCATTGATGCGACCATACCGTTTGCATCTACTTAAGAAGATTCAACTGATGTCCAATCTGAATCTGACAAGTCAAACAACTTCATTGAGCGCATTAAACACATTCACCAATAGGTCCATGACATATTGGAAAGAGCCTTTTGGCCCTCGTTTTTTATCAAATTTTTCCTATTAAAATCCAACTAATTTCCATCGTTTTCCACCATATAACAACCACATACACCTTATTTTGAACTCATTATGCATATTCAAGCAAATAAATTATGTTTTTCAATTTTTAGATATTTTTGCAAGAAATGGGTTTTAAGACTATTTTTGGAGAAAATAAAAAATTCCCATAATGGCGATGTGGATGACATATTTGTAGGACACTTAGGCTCGAGCTAGATACATGAATGGAAAGCTTGGGAACTAGGAATGAACTAATTCCAAGAGATAGATACATGAATGGAAAGCTTGGGAACTAGGACTAAACTAATTCCAATTGGTTCGGTCAAAACAAGCTAAATCAGGCCCGGTCAAGGCTGGTCAAACATGACTAGTCATTCAAAAAATCCCTAGGCAATAGGGCAGTTTTATGATTTCATGGGATTGTCCATAATTTTAGTGATGGATTGAATGGATTCGACTTGGATAGATGGATATGAATAGATATATTTGTTAGAGAGAATTTATATTAGTTTGTTTCATGATTTTCTATTTAAGCCAAGACTTTGAAGGCTTATGATATGTAATTTTTATATAACTTTATTTTGAGACATTTTAATATTGGAGATTAATTAGAAGAACTTGTTCTACTTTGATTTTTCGATTCATTAGTGTGGATAAGTGCTTGAAGTTTTAGCATTTGACAGTGGCCTCAAGTGTGCAAGGCAAGGGTGGAGGGCCCCCACTCCAAGATAAGTACAATTCATTGTTAAACTAGCTTAATTATTCATGAACTAGTTGCTTTAGATTTGTTTACTTGTTTTGTTTCAGATTTGCTTATTTGAATTAATGTGTGATGATTGTTGAATGGATATTGCTTTAATTCTAATATGCATATGAAGAGATACACAAAAATTTAAGTTAAATTCTCCTTCTATTTGATCTTGAACTAAAACTAAATTTGATTCTCCTTTTCTTATTTGAAGTTATTTATGCATTTATGGTTTGAAGCAATGGTGATTATGATAGAATAGAATTGTGAAGAAGGACAATCTGGTCCTCCTTAGTTAGGAGCCTCTTCTTTTACATCTTCTACATCATAAACCATTGTTAATTAGTGCTTTGAGATTTCTCTTCATGAAAGTAGTATTGTAGGGAAGGACAACCTAGTTCTGCTAAGTTAGGAGCCTCATCCCTCACATATTACATAAGTGAATTAGAAATTGTTAAAATAGGTTTATATTTGTAATATGTACTTCCTTAACTCTTCAAATTTTATCTTCTAATCTTGGCTACATTTGATATCCATATACTATGGACTTGCCTCCAAGTTTTACAAACCCAGATTGATAATTAAATACTTGTGTTAATTTGTGTTAATAAATTATCCCAATATTTTAGCACCGTTTCCAGGGAGGCAATTATCAGCATAGTCAAATAAAAGATAAACAAAAAAACTAAAAATTTGATTAAAAAAATTTAGTTAAGATACATTTCTCTTAGTTATGTTTCTTTATGCCTAGAAATAAAGATCCTAAAAGTAGATTCCCAAAACAAAACCCCCAACAAAAAAAATAAAATAGAAAATAATAACTACAAAATCCATTTGCAAGGCAAGATTTAAAAAAATGATGTTAAAGAAATCATTTAGAGAAGGAGGGTATGCCACCACAAAACTATTCTCAAGTGCTTGTCCTCAATTTAGAATGCTCACTAGGGATGAATCTTTATGTCAAAGAATGGAAGAGCAACAAAACATCCATGAAGATGACCCACAGGAAGAGAATATAGAACTTCCTTCTAGCTATCTTTGTGAGGAGGTGAATAAGTCATGGATCATATGCAATGAAGATCAAACATTAGAGACGGAAATTGAAGAATTTCTAGCATGTATATCACAAGATCCCTTGTGCATACAAGATTTTGAACAAGTACCACAAGAAGCGTTTTGTGCTATGACAATTAATGAGAGCCAAGAAAACAAAGATCATCTTAAAGCTTGGTTTCAACTAGTCATTAGGTCACAACACTACTCCATTTTTCAACATTCTTTAGCACCAAATATTTATGATCAAATAAATTTCCATGTCCAAACATTCAATAAAGTATGTTTTTCAAATTTGGATGTGAGTTTACTCATGATATTGTTACGAGAATGGATGCATTGGAAATTCTCTTATACTTGAGAGAATGAATTATTTTTCTACAATAGAATAGGATAGAATAGAATAAATAAACAAGTAGAATGAATTCACAATAAGACTTACATAATAATTTTGTTTCAAACTCTCATGAATATTTCTTCAAATCATCGTTCAATATTTGTTTGGAAGGATTTAATGGAAACATGTAGGATAATTTTAGAAGCATGTTTTCAAACAAGTTATCTCTTGAAATCTAGTTTTTAAATCCATTTTTAAAAGTTCAATTTATATCACAAATAAAAATGTGATCAAAATCAAAACTAGGTCTCAAGTGAAATGTTGAGGACAAAGTTAGTACAACCTATATTTGAAGTGTCTAATGGAAACATTATTACCTGAAATTCACAAGGAATATATCCTTTGGAATCTTGTTTCCAAATCAATTTGAACCACCGCAATCAGGTATCATATGAAAAAGTTATTCTTAAAATACTAACTGCTTCTCGAAACATCTGCATGGTGACAATTCTAGGTCTTGACTGTTCATTGGCATATTTGACATAAGAAATCATCTTCTTTTCAAAAATTGTTTATATGGTAAATATATATTCAAGTCTAGATTAAGATACAATTTGAATCATCCTATTTGGAAGTGAAATGAAAAATTTATTCCACATTTACTGATTTCATGTCTTCAAATCAACATATAAAACTATGCCTTCTAGGTCTGTTCATCACCACTTTTGTGATATAAATCATAAGAATTTTTGAAATATGTTTCTGTGGGAAAGACAAAAATGAATATAATTTAATCTCCAAGTGGAATCACATTGATCTGATTTTCGATGTTACAATTAGAATAGTGACTGTTGGTCTAGTTAAAAATGAACAAGCAGCTCTATCAAACATGGCACTCCTTATAATTTTTACCATATCGTTTTAAACCATTTTGAAAACCTATTTATACTGGAGGTATCCATACGAATTCACTTCAACTTGACTTTGGACTCACTCTAATTGGATATAAAACAAATATTTTGTGAACAAAGTACCACTAGCAGGTCTAGGCTGGCGACCATTCCTCAAAGGGTGTACAAATGCATTTTCATTGTATATCATATTTGGACTTGTTTCCTAAGAAATTCTTGTAATGATTTACATATTTCTTGGAAGAAGAGAGACTATACACCTCTCTTCCTCCATCATCTAATATTGTATTGCAGGCAAGTGCTATGTTTTTAAAGGTCACAAGGAGAATGAAGGAGTGAACTCCATGGATGAAGTATTTTTCAAAGTCAATTTTAAATTCATACGTAAAAATATGAATACGAATGTTCAAGTCAAAGCGAAGTGAAAATTCAGCTGATGTTGAGTTCATCCAATGAAACTCAAACTCTTGAAGCTTGTATTTAGTTATTGACCAACAACACCAATTACTCTACGACATGATTGAGATCGAGGCAAAAGACATGAAATTAATAATCAGAAGAAGAAGTCAGGTGTTGTACCATGTCAAGTCACATCAATTTCCAAAGAATCCTTTCATAAGCCATATTGTTCATGATTTCATCCATCATCCATATTGTATGTTAAGCTTCACGATTATGCACATTGAAGTCTAGACTTATTACCTATCCATTTACTACTAAATCATGACTTCAATATAACCTATTTTCATAAGCTTTTCATGATTCCCTACTCCATTACACCCCATCTCCATCCAGAAAATAAAAAATAGAAAAATATCAAAAATAATAAAGGAGTTTGGTTGTGAAAATGTAGGAAACTGGCACAACACAAACTCGAATTCATATCAGAAAACTAACTTGTCTGGTCAATATGAATTCTCTATTTTGTTTTACCATTGAGTTTGCAGGAATCATCCTCCAGAATAAGCAAGACTTGGGGATAAGTCTTAGAATACGCAAGCGGGAAGATTTGTAATAAAACTATGCAAATAGTTTCAGCAATGGTTTGATAAGGGACCTAAATAAAGCACCCGCATTCACATTTATCAATTAGGGACCTAAATAAAGAACATGTATCCACATTCATCAGCGAGGGACCTGAACAAAGACAATATAAAAGGGACTTAAATATTAGATGCAGAAACTAGTGTGAACATTCCATCAAAGAATATCCTTGAAGAACTATCATCACGAGTCAAAAATGAACCAGCAAAGGGCATCATTAGTTAGCATTCACAACAAGCTATTGTAGAAGAACAAGTACAGCAAGTGTAAAAAAATTGCTTTTAAAACCTTTGATTTTTGAAAAAATTCTAGAAATTGTTAAAACTAATTTAGCTTGATATGCATTCTATTACATCCTATATCCTACCTTCATTTATATCCATTTATATCCATACCTACACTCATTTTATTCATTACCCTACCATACCTATACTCATTACCCTATCCATCATAATCATATTTCATTCATTATAATCCCTACAAAATTTGTATCCATTATCCTTTCCTACATTAACCCCATTCCTATTCATCATTCCATATACCACTACAATAATCCTAAACATTTTATAAACATTTTTGATCAGAAATAAAGGACTCAATGTTTCTCCCCTTCAAAAAAAAACTGGTTGACCTATACATACTATACAAAGGTTAATGTCATAATAATACTAATTTGATTTTTTTTAAATGACCTACCCTATGGTCATTTTTAAAAACAAATTAAAGCGATAAAATGAAATGACAAACTATATTGTATAACATAAGGAGTGAAATATAAAAAATGCATGATTATAAAACAAATGATATATGCCTACGATATATGGAAAATAATGAAATAAAAACAAAGGGAAAGGTGGGCATATGAAATAATGAAGGCATGCATATGAACTAATGAAGGCAGCCATGGATGATATGATACAACGATTTGGCAACCCCGTACACTGTGTGAAAAGAAGTTGGAGCCATAAAAAAACACAAAGAGAAATGCTAAGAAGAAAAAGGCAGAGCTAAGCAAGGCAGTGTACCTAGAGCCATAAAAAACACAGAGAGAAATTCTAAGAAGAAAAAGGTAGATCTAAGCAAGGCGACGTAGAAATAAAAGGTGGATGTTGTGGAGAAATAAGGCAGTTAGACATAATATTTAACGTTGAGTTGAATCCCACGGATTGTGCAGGAGAATCAAGTAAGGATCAATTCCGGATTTTGCTGAGTTTTGAATGAATTTAGAGGATAAATGAACTCAAAATTCTTTTAAAGAGGTGTCACAAACTGGGTCTCAGTCATTAGCGGAAAGCATTGCCACCTCCAAGTATAAACTGCGCATCCATTCAAATAATTCTGCCACCTATGAGAAGAACGAACCGTTGGCAACGATTCAACAAGAGTCTTAATTGCATTTTTGTTGTGTCAACACAAGATTAATGCAATTCATCACAAGATCACTCAGAGATTCAATTATTCATTAATACAAAATCTCTCCATGCATGAAACAACCGATATATTGTGTAACATGATTTCCATGCACCATGAGCACATTTTTAAGAAAAATACGATGCACAGTGAAGGATTTCAAAAAAATGATGCACAATGAATTCATGAACTGAGAGTTATTTGATGTTTACATATAAGCAACTGATTTTTATTGTTATTAATGAACTGAGAGATATTCCGAATAATTATTATTGTTTCCAATCATCCTCTGAAGAAAACTGAGTGGAAAATTGCTTAGGCTATGGACAAATAAGCAGCCAGCAAAACAACAAAGGTCGTGGATAAATAGGTAGCCATTGAACAGTGGTGTAGATTTCCTCATGCCAATTTTACTTAGCGCCCAACAAATTCCTTAAAATCTACAGAGAAAGAAGATAAGAAATCATCTCCAGATTTCTATCATTAATTGAACGAATTTTAAGGGTAGATACGGTAAAGAAATGTGTCAACATATGAGGTAGTAAATTTCAGTTATGGACTTGAAACTTCGCCAACGGTAAACAAATCTTCACAGCTATGTTGTAATTAAATTTTCAAGTGTGCTAAGTGGAGTCATAATTAAAAAAATGACATTGTGTAAACAAGGAAATGGTTTATCACTCAGAGATAACTAAAGAGTTTTCTTCTAGAACGGGCATTTCGAAACTCAAATTCCTCATGCATCGATTGTCCAAATCTGTTATTTAAACACAAAAATATTCTTTTAATATATAGTGGGCAATATAAGAATTATGGTATATACACAGTGAGCATTTTCTAAGCACAATGAGCGCAACGTTTATATCATTTTACATGGTGGCCACATTTTTCTCAAAACAGAAATTCAGAAGACAAGAATCGAAACACGAGTTTCTGAGCAATGGAATCATGTTAATATTTTATTCTATTGATCTCTCACACAGTGAAATTCTTCTAGATCAATTTTTTAAAGCGCAAAGGACTCCCTTTTAAAACCAAAACAGAGGAAGATTGAAGAAGTTTTCAAAAAAGGAATAATTTTATTTTATTTTTTTCAAAGACCAGGTAAGCCATTTTCCATGATATATGCATGAATAAATAAACATAATACAAAAATTGAAGGAAAAAAATTGATTTCAGTGTTGGGATAAAATGTTGTGGCAAAGAAAAAATTGATTTCAGTGCTAGAGATGGATTGCTGGTAAAGGAAAAAAATTGATTTCCTCCAAGATTTTGATTTCTTAAGAAGCAGCAAACACCTGTTCAGTAAAAGATAGAAGGAATCGAGTCAACTACCAGTGGAGGTAACATGTAATGAATCAGGCACCATATCTTCTATAAAAAAAATTCGAAATTGCTAAGAAGCCATTATTTTTCATTGTTTTTTCTGAGCAAACTAGAATGAAATTTTAAAAACAAAAACATGGGTTTTCTTTAGAACAAGCCTAGTTAGGCTCCACGCAAACAATTTTCTCAAATTCATTTTTATTTGGGATATTTTCCTCATTATTTCAACCCTCATTTTTTAGATTATGTGGAGTATTTGAGTTCAATTAAGAATCAAGGTCAGGGATTTGTTTTAACTAGGTTGTCATTGAAAAATCCAAGTCCATATTATAGTTACATGGTTTTCAAATCAGAAGACTACAATTATCTAATTGATTGTGTAGCCCAAGCGTGTTGGTGGAAGCGTAATCCAAGTCTAAATAGATATTTGTTGGCAGCATAAGTTAAAAATTCAAATTAGCAGAGGTGATTTCATAACATATTTGGGGCAACATAATCAAAGTCAGAATTAACATATGTTTTGTGGAAGCCTAGGTTCAAGATCAATGTTCCAAGTCTAAGATTGAAATTTAAAAAAATCAAGTACAAGGCCCCAGTTTCATTCTTATTTACACAAAATGCCAAAACAAAGCTCATACACAATGTTTTCAAGTGGTTTTGGTAGCTCAAGAGAAAGCTTCATCTTCAAGGGTCAGAGCCACAGGTACATCAACAGTGCTGTCAACATATAGAAGCAAAAGGTCAAGGAGACAGAGGCAAGCATGAGGACATGCTTGAGAGTTAGCAAGGGGGAGATGTTGGCCCTCGTTTTTAATCAAATTTTGCTTATTAAAATCCACCTAATTTCCATCATTTTCCACCATATATCATCCACATACACTGTATTTTGACCTTATTATGCATATTCAAGCAAATAAATTATGTTTTTCAATTTTTAGATATTTTTGCAAAAAATGGGTTTTAAGAGTATTTTTGGATAGAATCAGAATCCCCGTAATGGCTAT
>APFE031670528.1:0-21789 GCA_000404065.3 Pinus taeda
CTTTTGTTGAACTGGTTTCTATTCGGGAAGCATCGGAATAGTATGCTGGATAATGGATGTATCATACATTTTTAGATCGTCATATTTCCAAGAAAAAACATGTTTATTCTTGCGTAACAGTCTAATGAATGCTTCCTTTTCCTCCATGGAAAGTCCTAATCCTAAATTAATGTTTTGAGGAGTTTGTTCAGTGCCAAGGTTTATCAATTCAAACCTTAAGGTAGAGCTCTGGAGCTTCGTATTGGTCACAGGTTTAAACCTGTCTTTAATATCGTAAAGATCTTCAAGCTTTACCACAGGCTTTCAGATTGAATTTTCTTCATGCTTACCTCGCATTTGAATATCATGTTCGTCTTCCTCAATGATTTGATTACCATAGGATTTTTCGGAGGTTAAAAACTGTAAAATGTCTTTATCGTGGTTGAATACTCTCCAACTAGTGACATTGTCAGGAATTGATGGCCTAAAAAGCAATTCTACTGAAAATCTATCTGGGCTATAGTCTTCGGAAGGGAGGAGCTTGGAAGCGACATTGGCTAGCAATTCGGCTGCTGAATTTTGAGACCTGGAAATGGAAGAAATAGTGAATGCTAAAAAGTGGGAGGTGAGTTCTTGTACTAGCGATTGATAATGTTTGAGATGGTTCGAAAGGCAATGAATTGTATTCCTTACCTGTTTAAGAATGATCTCAGAATCGCCAAACACTTTCAAGTATTGGACTTTGAGGCCAATCTCTTTATATAATCCTTAGACTAATGCTTCGTACTCAGTTGTCTTATTTGTGCATTCAAATTCTAGCCTGCAGGACAACATTGTTTTTTTCTCCTTGTGGGCTAACCAAAATACATCCTGCTCCTGATCCTTCGCTAGACTTGGACCCATCGAAATATAAAGACCAAAATAAAGAATTATCTACAATCTTATTTACAAAATTCTGAGTAACATTAACACATTTAGACCTGTTAGTCTGTGAAAATTTTTCAATTTGTGACGTGAAATTGTTTACCAAGAAAGGAGATGGCTGGGCAATATAATTGTCGAAAAATGATTCAGAAGAATAATTTCCTAAGATATTATTTTTGAATGCAATTGGTTGATTTTCTTGTTCGAATTCTGTAACAGTGTGGTCATGTGTTTCTCCCAATTGATCTTTATTTGATTCGGCTTACCCTTATATGGGAGCCACAAATGGGACCAATCGGTGGAAATATATCCATGGAGCTTTTCTGACCAATCCTTGCTTAAAATTAAACCATAGAACTCAGGTATATCGGCAATTAAGATATCAATCCTTTGGACCACTCGTGGATCCGCCGATAACCTGATTGTAACAGAGTTTATTTCCCCTAAAACTTGAACTTTAGTTCTATCTAACTGCACAATGTGAATTGAGGATTTCGGAGGTTCTATGTTCAGTTTAGAACAAACTGAAGCTGGCATTATATTGGATGATGCCCCAGAGTCAATTAAGCAGTTATGTAGATTTCGATTGTAAATTTTATATGTTAAGAGGAAGGGAGGAGTATGGGAATTTGATCTATCTCCAATTAGAATTGTATCAGTTGCCTCAACTCTACCAGAAGCTGGTTGTCCTGAATCGCTTGCAGCTTTAGTATTGGGAAGAGGTGAAGAAGGAACTGCATTAAGTTCTTTGAGAAGTAATTTTTGTTGATGTTTTCATTTACTGAGTTCAAACATGGTGATGTTTGCCTTAGTTTTCTTCATGTCATCAACACTATTATAGTCCATCGAATCAGATACTACCAATGTCTTAGATGACGAAGGTATATTGGAGGATGAGGGTTGATTTTGAGGTACTGTTGTGGCTGGTTTTCTTGTGGGTACCTTTTCCTTTGTAGTATTAGTACCACCACTCCTTTTCTTTGGATTGGCCTGAACAGGTTTAGGAGTAGCTTTACTCCTGGTAGTCACGGGAAATGCTTCTTGCCCTGTGTCAGTATCGGAATTAGGGAGTATAAAGTCCCACATTCCATGGCATTCAACGACTTCCTCTTCTTCTAATTCATCAGAGGGTGTAATTGTTTCTTCTTCTTCTTCTTCCCCAGGATCTGAATCTGCATAGGATATGACATTTGGAGGCTTGGACTCAGGTTTTTTGAAATTCCTATAAGGTTTCTTTGTTGAGGACTCTGCTACTTGCTTCTTAATCTCAACCATTTCGTTTGACATGGTTTTGAGGACTTTTTGAAGGCCCTCCATGTCGAATGGATCCTTGGTGATCTTCTTCTTTGAATCATCCTTGAAAGACACTTTTTTGGATTTTCGTTCCTCTAGAGCAGTTTTCTTTTCCAAAGCGATTACACTTTTTTTGACAGCGAGGGCTTCTTTCATGTTTTTAGCCAATGTAGGTTGTTTAGCCCTATCTACAAAAATGGCTATGTTTGAGGGTAAGGCTGTAATATACCATTCACTTCTAACTTGTTTGCTTGGCTTATCATCGGTAGGGATTTTGTTCAAGAGTTTGTTAAATCGGGAGTTAAACTCCTTAATTGGTTCTCTTGACTCGATCCTTAGATTTGAAAGGTCATTGATGAGTGTAGCCAAGGATCTATCATCGCCGTATTTGGTAAGAAACTATTCCTGAAAGATATTCCAACTGGTGATGGACCCAACGGGCAAGGAAAAATACCAAGACCCTGCTGATCCTTGTAATGTATAGGGGAACAATCTAACTACAACATCTTCTTCTGTTACTCCCTTCAGATTGACTGACAACATAAAATTATTTATGTGTTCCTCGGCTGACGTTCCAACATCTGGATTGAACTTTGGTAACCATTTCTCAAGATAATCGGGTAATGGATGTAAAGGCGTAGGCATGGTGACTGCACCAGGACTTCTCCATGGTCTTTGAGCCATTTTGGGAGTACCAGCAATTGCCTGTGGTGTTCCAGGTGCTTGGGGAGGAGGTGGAAATGAAGACTAAAAGGATTGTGATGTTGGAGGTGAAGTCCCTTGGTGAACAACAATATGTAATGCTGAAGTGGGTGTTTGACTTCGCACGGGTGATGATGAAATGGAAGATGATGGAGAAAAGGTTTCACTACCAGAACCTTCAGTGCTCTTTTTAATCATTTTCCTTTCGGGCAAAGGAAACTTAAGTGGTTCAATACTGAGTTTTTCGCTTTGAAGCCTGGTAAGGTGAGGAGGTAAGTGGAATTGCGAAGTCTGACTGCCTTGTGATACTTCAGATCTAGGAGGTGAAATCGAGAAGCCTTGAAGTTTCTGGATGATAGATTGAACTTCAGGGGACTCCAGAATTAAATGTTCTGAAGTATGATGAGGTTGAGCAGTAGTAGTTGATCCTTCCTCTTCTCATCTGGATATTGATGATTCAGAGTGCAAACGAGAGGTCCGAGGAGAGGTGGAGGGTGATTTACTCTGTGAATGGTATGTAGGTTTTGGCTTACTCGCCATTCATAGCGGATGTCCCTCCTTCTAGTGCCAGAAATGTTGATGCCCCGAAAATCATTGTATCAACATTGGGGGATAACCACCTGGTCCAGACCTTAATACAGCTCCATTTCCATTTGGGGTGGTGGCTCTGACTGGATATAATGGGACCAGTTTCCCAATAATGAATAAAAGGGGTGGATGAGCGATAGGTTGTCTGATCTAATGATAGGCGAATAACTTAATCTATCAACAAAATAAGAGATCTAATACTAATCCCGAGAACAATTATTCTTTGGAAATGCAGCATTTGATGATCTTTGTCTATTGACAGGCATATAGATGACTCTATCAAATAAACATAGATATTTATTCATTCAGAGATTACTTCATCTAAATAGTTAAACAAAGTGATTAACACAAGATTGTTTCACTTGTCATTTATATCATCGAGACATACATGATTGAAAGAAAAGCATACTATAAGCAGCCAATAGTGGAATGAATAAAGAATGTTGTTAGAACACACACACACACACACACACACACAGATATATATATATATATATATATATATGCGATAATAGCAAGAGCGATCAAACGACAATTCATATAACAAGAATGAGTCTAGACATAGATAATAGTACCATATGAGCTGCTAATCAATCCCAATAACAATTGCTATTTGAAATTCTTCCTTCAACGCAGAAATGCTTTCAAACAAAGATAGTAGTGCACATTTGTATAAAAGTTTCCTTATCAAAATCAGAATGATTGGTCGAGTTTCATAAAAGAATATCCCTGAAGTACAATAGTGCAACTTCAGGGTTTAAGTCATATACAAAACTTTACGACCCTTTGTAAATGCATGAAAGGGTCTATAAATACAACACTAAACTAAAAATCTATGAAACCAAAATCCTACTTAATTCATATCAATTAATGATAACTATCGTCTTGGCAGCGATCTGGTAGTCGGCAGTATGAATCATCACTCAGGCTGTTTGCCTTTAAACCTGAGCTGGCTTATCACAAGCATTGGCTCCACTTCGGGTGGTCTGTTGAGGCGAGAACTGAGTTGGGCAACAAAGGTGGCATCCTGAATATCGGGGATAATATACCTGATGGCATCTGTGAGGCATTTGAGGGGGGCTCTCTGGCTGTGCGGCTTCACTAAAAAGAACCAATAGGCATCCAATGTCAAGTTGTTAATCCCCGCGATTAACCTTCCATTTTTCTCCAGCTCTGGGTAAAATGATAGCTCCAATATCTTTGTTGCTGTTAATTTGCCTGGAGTACATTGAGAAATCATGTTAGACAAGTAAAGACTATTGTTAACTAATTCAACCAAATTACTGGTGTTTGTCTTGCATCTTGAGATCGCTCTTTCTGCCTTCATTAACTGAGATTGCCATTCTGTAAATAATATTTCTTTATGCGATTCTAGAATCCTTGGTAGATTAGCCGCGTGTCCCTCATCGGTATCTTGCCATTCCAGAAAACTGGTCAATGTTTCTTCGGCTTGATCCAAGTCTGTTCTTGCCTTTTCTACTTTCTCACTTATGGATGCCGCTAAATCGCATAATGGTTCTGCCTGCGTTATTTGCTGACACAAAAGCTTCATATGATTTATCAATCCCTTGTTTAATTGAAATGCCTCTGCTTTGAATTAATTTATCTGTGGGAGCTTCTTTGTTTGCTCAAGTTGAGCTGATAATTGAGCGATCTGCTCATCTTTGGATTTCAGCATTTGCTCATTTGATGCTTTTACTTGCGCCAATGCCTCAGATAGCTCCTTTTGCTTTTGGATTGCACTGTCGTCAATCCTCTATTTTTCTTCTTGCAACTGTTTAGTCAATTGATTGTTTATTTTTTGCTGTACTAGCAGTTGTTGTTCTGCCTGCTCTGCCTTTTGCTGCACTTCCGATAATTGTGCTTGTAGAGAAAACATATCCTGGTCTTTTGTTTTCAATAAAATGATCACCTCTAATGCTTTGTCTATTGTTGCCACGGAATAGGCTCCAACATATTGCGATAGTTTTGTCAAATCATCAGAGGGGTCAAATTCCTCTTTCCAAAGCACATTGCCCGTTACTGTTTGTTCTGGGAATAAAGAAGGTTGATCAGTCCTTCTCCTCTTCCTCTGTCATTTCAATACAGCTTTATGTCTTGGGCTATAGAAGACATCCAAGGGAGGAATATCTTCAATCTGCAAAATGATTTTGCCGGAAGGATCTTTTGGGATTATTTCCACTTCTTTTGATTTGGGTGGTTCGTTGGTTTCGCTTGAAACCTGCTTTGAAGTCGCCTCCTGTGTATTGAACTCTTTTGACGTCTCATCATCTTTAGAGCATTCAATATTGCCGATAATTGAATTAAATTGCTGCCATTCCTGGAGCAATTTCGGGTCAATCTGAGTATCTTCATCTACTTTAAACTGCTTTTTTCTTGCTCTTTTGCCTGGGTCTCTTCTTGTCTTTTCTCATGCACTTCTTCCTGTTGCTTTGATGTAACAGGAGGTTCTTCAAAAAGTCGCTGCTCAGGCTCTCTTGATTCTGTTGTTGGAGTCATCGCTAACAGATCTATAGGCAGAGTTTGCAACCTCTGCTTTCTAAGTTTGTTGAATTCAACTAGTCCTTCATCTTTGTATTCAATTATAGCGAGCGATTTAACTTGATACATTGACTCGGCCGATGCGAACAAGTCCTCAAATCTATCTTCTTTATGCTCGAACTTGGTCAATTTGGCCTATTCGAGTTCATTATATGCGACTTTGTTTGGATCAAATCGCCTGCTCAGTAGAGTTGCCAGGGTTAATGAGTTTATTTTCTCAGCTTATTTCTCTGCATGTTTGAAATCATGTAGAGTGTAGATACCACATCTCAATGGAAAAGAAGGCCAGACGTGCTTCTTAGCTTTCTTTAGAGTTTGTGTAACCCCATTGGAGATGATCTAATAGGCTATTTCCCTCACCAACAGTTTATGAGGGATATATAGAGGAAGAACATCGGTTTTGGCTTGACTGCCAAAAATTCTGATATAAGTGAACTTTTCCTCCACGAACCAACTTCCTATGGATGTTATATCAATCCCTGCTTGGTAGGAAATCTTAGGGGTAGGCTTATTGAAAATAGAACGATGAATGGGAAACATGAAGCCGTTGTAGATTTGATACAAATGGTGCTTGTAGTTGGTTTTCCAGAAATTTTGATGGTATATGTGAACGGGTGTGGGGTCTTGTGACGTCCACCTCCATCCGAGTACAAGAAATTTAGAATCAAAACACAGGACATCTAATATACAAGCACTGTAGTAAAATGGGGGAATGAACCATTCAGTGACGTGGGACTTGGATCTAAAATCAAGAACTGTGGATGCTAACTTATCGGACAGTATATTTGCCCAATCCATTATTTCACCACTACATGCCGCCTCCATTAAGGGGACCATTTCTATGGCAAAATTGGCGGAATCATGTAATCCCCACAACCTACACATCATTATCCCAGCATAGCAATAAGGAGAGCATAGAGAATCGACCGAGTACTTACCCAAAGACTCGTGCTTGTGTTTTGCTGGATTTTGTATCCAATCCCGAATGGGTTCGGATTCAGTCTCATTCTTAGCTCGGAATTTATCCAGAAATGTCGCGTTATATTTCTTCTCTGCCACTGGTAAATGATACATTTTCCTTAAATCCTCAGCTTGAAAGGAACCGAAATTTCTCCCATCTCTGGTGCTGAAGGTTCTGTCTGTAATTGGGATTTCCTGAATTTCCCATCTAACCACATTTGTATATGGGATAATTTTCTCCCGAGCCGCTATTCGATGGAGAAAAGAGTTGGCTAAATTCTTTAGATTAGCCTCGGATTTACGAGTGTTGTCAGCTGAGACTTGTATTGTTGTCACCCTTGGCTCTTCGGATTCGATGAAATTATAATTGCCTTGCCAAGTAGTTCTGGCAAGTCCTAGGCATGTAGTATCCGATATTAATCCTTTCTTTTTAGCACCTAGATCAACGACGGGTTGCCCTGTGGCCGACGAAGCGGAAGCCATTGTAGTTTTCTTGGACTTCTTCCCCATTCTGCTTGAAGCTACTACTTCGGAAGAATTCTGCACAAAAATGATAATGAACGTAACAAAGAAAATGATAGCGCAATTCGAATATGACTGAGATATATATCAATGAATGCATGGCGAATGATTAACTTAAGGTGGCCTCAGATACAATCTGTAAAAAGATCTTAGGCTTACTGTTCCATTAAATGGCCATTAAGACCTGTCAATCCTATAAATGCCCGTCAATTCGATTATTGGCCGAATGATTTATTTGAAGCATGCCTTGGATGTTTTGGCGGTTGAGCGCGGATGAATGGGTATTCAGAAATTAAAGCTTTTAATACAATTAAATCATATTATACCCGCTTTAAGATTTTCTTTGAAATCTGCGCTTTTGGCTTTAGCGCAATCACGTGTTGGGGGAAATCATAAATCATTATATTGGTTCTGTTTGGGATTCCCGATCGTCGATAGCGATATCGCATCGTGTCAGGGATAATGAGTGGGACACTTTAAAAGCATGCATAGTTGATCACCAATTTACGATAGCGATATCGCATCACATCAGAGCAAAAGGGAGTTTTATTGCGTCAGTTCATTATCACCGATATCTGATAGCCTATTTCGCATCGGAGAAAACCAATGGGTTCTTAGGTTGTGTTTCCTTTGTCATTGTGATATGCGATCTTTCGATCGCTTTATCGCAATGACAAAAGATTAATCATTTATATGTAAGGCCTTTGATTGGTTCATTCAAAAAGGTTTGGTAATGTTTTATTTTATTATTTCGGACCTTTTTGAATAAAACTAAGTTGATACCAATTAAAATTATAGTTAAAAAGGGACCCATTTCATATTATAGTTTTGGGATAATAATGATATGAAATGGGGGGTCGTTGTAGGGCACAACACCTTCAAAATCAAATAAAATCTTGTGCTACTATGCCTAGTCTAATATCATTTTCTTGATTGAGTCATCTTGGCTAAGATCCTTATGGAGAGAGCCCTCTCCTTGCCTAGTAGGGCTAGCTACTTGGCTAAGCATGGTTTGTGGTTACCATGGTATTTCCTTCTTTCAGCTTGAGGTTCATTCTAGGTGATAACACTTCCCATTGGCAGATGATTCCCAGAATGTAGCATTGGCTCCCTCTTGGCAAATGATTCCTCGGTCATAGCATTACATCCTTGCTCGAAGCCTATTCTCATGTTATAGCATCAATTCCCTATTGGTAGATGATTCCAAGGTTATAAAATCATCTCCCTCATCACACATGATTCCTAGGTCATAGGATTGGCTCCCCGTTGATAGTGATTCTAGGTAATAGTAGTGGATCTATGTGGTAGCTTGAGCTCCCATACGATGTTAAATTCATGTTCTTTTAGATTCAAGAGTGTTCAACACATGAATAGAGTTGAAACTTGATTTGATATTTTAGATGGGACATATGTTGGAGTCAGTAATTTCTCCTTAGTTGAGAGGGAGTCTTAATTTTATAGCTCAGGGACAAATTCCCTCCTTTGGAAAGTCTTCCTCATCAAGAAAGAACCCTCCTAGCCCTTGGAAGAATTTAATTTGGTTAAGGAAAAAATTATTTTTAATATGGAAACCCACATGTGCATAAAAGGAGACGTTGACCCTAAAGAGAAATTGGACATTCTTGGAATCCTATAAACACAATTCAAGTGAACCTCATTTGGACATGATCGTCAAGCAAATTCTTCTTCTCTATTCTTTAGATTGGCTCACATAGGTTTGAGGTTGGTCTACATAATTGGTTCACATAAGTCTGAAATTGCACAGTTTGAGCTCAAAAGTGTGAAGTAGGGTTTTTTGTCTCTAGCCGTATGGTTGGAATAAGGAAATTTTGAATGTACTCACTCACATAGAGGATGCAACTTGAACATTGGAGCCAAACTGATGATAGCTAGCTCCATGTAGTTGTGACCCAGGGTTTTGATAATAGTTGACCACATTTTTTGACCATTGATAGCATGCTTGAAAACTATGATATGAAGTATATCTCTCTATTGGGCTCATCTCTCAAATATTATTTGGTTGGTTTTTCTTTATAATATGGTGATTGTTGAATTGGAATATTATACTCCCTCTTTGTTGGAAATTTTATGACAATCTGATAAGAAGAATAATTTGAAAGGGTTTTCTCTCTTGTGGGGTTTTTCCTTGGTCTCTAACCAAATCATGGTGTCTCTATTTGTGCATGGCTTCTTTTTTCTCAGGTTCCTTTTACTATCCTGCTCCATAGTAGATCTTACTTTTATTTGTACATAATTTCTACTCATGTTATGATGATATGGTGTGATTACAATTTAAATGGTGAAAATTTTGTTAATGCAATTATCTAAAGCAAATAACAATAATTCCGTGAGGAAAAATAGCATGAATGCTCATACTTGAAATTTGAGTAAACATATAAGGAGATAAGTTGAAAATACAATTAAAAAGTAGTTTTCTTCTTTTCCCTCTAGAAATATTTATCTATCATCTTGATTCCTATTGGTTCTTTTAAAGTTGTTTTTTTTATTAAATTCTTTACTTCAAGGCCCATTTTTTAGCTAAAAGATATCCAAATGCTTTGTTCTATGATTCCATATTTTAGCTCTTATCAAGCATTTGTATAAATCTTTACCACCAAATTTAAATTTATATACTAAACTTGACATAAGATAAAAGAAGATGTTGGCATTGTCTTAACCTACAATTTAGGAATCAAGTAAGATTACATGTTATAGGCAAAGCAATCCAACATCAAAAGATAAATAAATTGTGCCTTCCACAAGTAAGAAAGGGTTTTCTAGCCATGAAAAAATAAAGCATAAAGGAATTTAGTGGCATGTAAGATATGGCAATTGATATTATGCTCTTATAGTTCATTGTTCCAAAATTCAACTTTGTATGTCACATTTGAAGTAATCCATGTGGAGGGGAAGAAATTATGAATTTAAAATGGAACTAGGGATGATGGCATATCTAATCTAAGAAAGAAGTCTTGAGGAGAGTCAAAATTTTCTTTGAACTAACGTTATATTTATTTCCTAGGATCTAGTCTCGATGAAAATGATATTTATTATTTGTTCTAGTGCTAAACAATCATGAACTCTTGTGAAGGATGAATGGCCTCATTAAAATGATTCTTTATTTTATTGTTTTAGTTTTAAAATTGCTCATGTATTCTTCAATTTTAATGTAGTTTCTCTTTCATAATGTATATTGTTTTTTATATTATCAAAAAAAATATTGACATGGAAGTAATGGGCTCCATATTTATTTTTCATATTAAATCTTCACTTAAACTCATTCAATTTCGATTGAGTTCAATATACAATATTATCTTGGATGCTAAGTAATGTTATAAGTGAATGGTCTAGAACTTAAAGTGCTTAGGAGTCATAAAAGCAATGATGAGTGTGGTAATTAAATGAATTATACCTTAAGAATATTTGAGTTATAATTTTGTTTTATGTGTCCATATTTGATTGTTTTTCAGGAAATGTATACATTCATGTGTTTCATGTAATACACCTTAATTTGAAGCTTCAATCTTACTTGTTGATACTTGAAGTGGAAGAATTGTGTTCTTTTGTATGAGTTAGAGTATTTTTTATGTGTGATGGAATGGGATAAAGATGCCCTTTGGGGACCAAAATGATTGTCTGTGCTAAGTGTTGACAATTTTTTTGGGTTTTTTCCTTTTCAATATCAAAATAACCTTTATTTGAATTAAAAAACCCCATCTTTCAAATTACAATATATTGGCTAGATCTACCCAGTCTAGCTATTGAATTATTTTATATTAGCCTAGCAGGGAAGTTTAAATAAAACCTCCATTAGGTGCCATGGCATAGTTGGCTTGCTAGGGATAGTGTAAGGAACAACATCCATTTTGGAATCATCATCATCAAAGGATATTCCAATTGATATTTCTTTGGAAGTGACAAATGAAAATTTTTTGCTTGTTGAGGGTGAACAAGAATCAAATGACATCCTTCATGGTTTAAAAGGACATATTTAAGAGTTCTTATTCACCATGTGAATCGACACTTTCAAGACAGAGGGAGAAACAAGACATATTAGGTTTAATCATAGCTCTAGAGAAAATCCAATTTATTATGATCCAAAAGGGTAGTTACAAAAGGAAATATATGATATAAAGTGGGTTCTTCATCTTCAATATTCCTCTTATTGGAAAAATTATATACTTGAATCTTAATATTTTGAATATTTAACTAAATTCAAACTCCTAAAATATTTTTGCCAAGTCTTCCTTTGAGTAAAATTGAACCATTAGTTGATTTTTCAGGTGCAGGTATTTCATTGTCTCCTATTGGAAAGTTACCACCCTTTCTAGCCTCATTCTCTCTCAATTTCAAACCAATTTTAGTGGAAGCTACAATTTTTGTTCTTCAACACTTAATGGCACATAAATGAAACACAAATACACCATGGGTAGTTGCAAGGTATGGGCCTCTCAAAATTCCACCAAACCTACATGACATACCTCACAATTATTTAAACATACTTCCTAAGTTTGATGGGGAAAGTGAAAAATCAACAAAATATCATATTGTTGTCTTTCAAGAGTCCATTGATAATCTAACCATCAAACATGAATATGTATATACAAATATTTTTTTCAAATTTTAGAAGGAAATTGTTTTCAAACTTACCTATAAACTCAATAGATACTTCATGGAAAAACAAAATTCATAACAATTAAAAATTAAAGCATAAAACATTTTAAACATAATTTAAATAAATTAAAGAAAAAGTTGAATATCTTTTGAACTTTTTAAGTTTCTTGTTCAACCAAATGCATTACATTTGAAAATACATTTGAAAATATCACATACAATATTTTAAAAATAAAATGAAACACAAGATATTCATTTTCTAAAGCACAAATAATGAAGTTATACAGGGAAGAAGCAATTAAAAAACATAAAAGCAAACGAACAAGGGTTTTTTCAGATAACCTCATAGGTTTTAGGCATTGCCCATATCATCTGAGGCATAGTAGTTAAATTGTTTCAACAAACCCTAAAGAAAACGGGTTAAAAGAAATATCATGTATTACGTTACAGAGAAATTACATTAAATATAATTTATCATTGGTTTCGAACTATTCAGTGTTCATAATCAAAATAAAATTATTCATTTGGCCTAACCTTTTTAGAAGACTGAAATGATAAATATTTTACAATCAGCCTTGAATTGGCATCTTGAATTGACACAGAGGACATGTGTGTGGCCTTTCTAGCCATCTAAATATGTAGGTCTCATCGTACATATTCCCACATGGAATAACACGCTACTCCTCCCCCACTTTGTATTGCTCTAGGCAAATTGAGCACACTGAATTATTATCATCATTAATATGTTGTTGCGAAAGGATTACATTGGGCAACTACTGCACGGCCCCTCTATCTACCTGTTTGACGGATTGAGCATCATCTATAGCCCGTTCTCTTCTTTCGTGACGTGGCACAACAGTAAATTCTTCTTCTTTCCCAACTAAATTCTTCTCTTGTTATAGGTACAACTCGTTCTTGTTATAGGTACAACTCGTTCTGATATTATTGTCATAGGTACAGTTGGTTCTCTTATTTGGCGCCAATGTAGTATTGTTGTTATAGGTACAAAATTAAATTCTTCTCTTCTTTGGCTCGAACGTACAACTCATTCCCATGTAACACCAGCTACTGCATCTGTTCTCACATTGTCAGTTGGAGCAGCTACGTTACTTGTGATTTAATTCCACTGTGTAATAGTTGTAGCATTAGATGAGGAAGAAGTTAGTGGTCTCAGGTCACTATCATCACTCTGGTGATTGGAACTAATGATACTACCACTCCTCCGGTCATTATCTGACAGAAACACTGAATACTCTTCAAAAGAGCTTGATATTTCATTACTGAATATAATTATTTATAGTAAAGAGAATCAATAATCCCGATCTCAGCCATCTTGAAATGATGGCTGACTGATTTCTACACATTCACATTAAACTTGCTAACGTGTAATTAAATTTGCTAAAGTGTGAGCAGTGGATGGTGCCATTTCCGCAGTTGTGATTAATGGTCTAACACCTCCCCTTAATTACAACTATTTAAAATTTAACTTTCCTGTTGGTCTAAGTTTCAGCTACTTTTACACCAAAGCATTTCATTTTTGTCTTCTTGCTAAAGGGTCCATGCTTATTCATTTTCCATTGCTGGTTCAGTTTCATCTTCACCTTTATTGGTTTCTTTATGAGCTTCCTCTGCTCCTTGCTTACATACTTAACACCAGACCTTTTCCGGATTAAGGTGGAATGCAAGATCCAAAACAAGGTAATCCAATTCATGTTCTCCCCACTTTCCATGAGGAGCCACCAAAATTCACTAGTGTTCGAACAAGAGCAACCTTCGAACAACATCCATAGTAGTATCCTCCACAGTAGCAGTCATCCTGAAAGCAGATCCAATAAAACTTCTAACAATTGGGTGATGATAGAAGCAAGTTTTACTCTTAGTGATCGCAGAATCATGTGGAATAGATTTTAGCTAGTAATCATCAATAACTTAATTTTCAATAACATCAGATTGTCAAAGACTTATTCGAACTCAAAAATACTACTAGAACCAAAAATATTGCCAAATGGTTTCCTTAAAAAATGATCATCGAAAGGGTTATTGTCCAAAAAGTCTAAAAAGATATACATATTAGCTGGACTCCATTTTACCTCTGCCATAGAGAAAAGAACGCAACAAATAAGACACGTTTAGAGATCTAACGACGCTCCCAAACAACTCTTATCAACTCTTACCTAGGCTCAAATTTTCCTTAAACGGAAACCAACTTTGACTTCAGAATAGAACCACTCTCGCTCTGCCTCTCACTTCCCCTGATGCCCTTAATCAGACTGTCGTTCTAACCGCAAATCTGAACACAAAATCTTTCACACCCCGTGCTCTACCACTGAGACGCAGATTTGGGCCAATGGTCCTTCGGTAGATCTCAACCCAACATGCAGTAGATTCCTGCCAAGCATAGAGACTAATATTTTTTTTAATTCTTGGGCAGTTTCTCACACTCTATCCAGCCCACTTCTTTAATCAGCTCCTCTGCTCCTCCACGGCTCATTCAAGAGTCTCTTCAAGGGATTGTACAACTTACAAGGCTCTCTATCCAGTGGACTGCAACAAAGAGCTTCAAAAATCTCCCAGGTGGCTAACAATCCACCACTCTTCAGACACAGATGGGATCTCTCTGGCCAGAAACCCCTCACTACTCATGGCTTCTTTCACTTCTTCTGCATTTGGAAAGTACCATGGCAGGTTAAAACGATCTCTGTTGTCTGCCCCCACGATTCCCTTCACCAAACATCTCACCAAACATCTCATATCTACTCCACAAAAGGATAGAGATTCCATGCCTCCAAGTAGCTGTTGATCACTCAACAGCTCAGTGCCCAATCCAAAGTCCACGGGCTGCAATCAATCTTAGCATTCACACTGTGACAACAACTTCTCCCACGCTTCTCTACATAGCGGCGGCTCTTAAGCCAAAATTTTCACAACTGTTCATGGATCTAGGGTTACAAAGCCCTCACTACTCCTCAACGCTTTCTTCCTTACATGCAGCTCAACTCAACCCACAGCAATTCACATGGCTCTGATAGCCTCTCCCATAGCTCAGCTCACCTGAGCTCTGTCTCCTCATAGCTCACCTGAGCTCTGATACCATGACAGAAACACTGAAGACTCTTCAAAAGAGCTTGATATTTTGTTACTAAATATAATTATTTATAGTACGGAGAATCAATAATAACCTCCACCAATCTCCGCCATCTTGAAATGATGTTCGACTGATTTCTGCACAATCACATTAAACATGCTGACGTGTGAACAGTGGGTCTGTTTGCGCAGTTGTGATTAATGGTCTAACATCCACACTCCTACCACTCCTGTCACTATCCACACTCCTACTACTACTTTTGCTCCAAGCATTACTGCGGGACAATGACAATGAGGAATCATTTGAGGTACTATCGCAGCTGGTAAACCTTACTCTGCATGTTTCTCCTTGCCCTCCTCGGCTTTCTCCTTCCATAATTTCGGCTATTCTTCCGAAAAAAACGCACTAGCAGCGACTCCTATGCTTCTTATGAGGCACACAAATGATTCATATATTAAAACAATAGAGTTAAATATAAAACCCACTAGCTGATTTACAGAAAATCTTAAATCTACTAGCTGATCTATAGAAAATCTTAAAACTACTACTTCATTTAAAGAAAAAACCCACTAGCTCATGGAACGCACCAGCTGACTCGCAGAAAATAAATTAACAGAAAATCTTAATGGACCTAAAATAAATTAACGCACCAGCTGAGTTAAAGATAAAATGGATAGAAAATCTTAAAACTGTAGAGAGAAGGATGAAACGCAAATTTCCACAATGCCAACTTCTTCGCCCACTGCAATGGACTGCTATTGTTCTGATGAGCCAAGAAGTGCTTCAGATATCAAAACTTCAGAGTCATAGATAAAAATTAACAGATAGAAAATAAATTAATGCACCAGCTGAATTAAAGGTAAAACGGACAGAAAATCCTAAAATTGTAGAGAAAAGGATGAAACGCAAATTTCCACAATGGCAACTTCTACTGGAGCATGGTTGTAGACCACCCACTGCACTAGACTACTATTCTTCTGATGAGCCACGAAGTGCTTCAGATATCAAAACTATGGAGTCAAATATAAAAATGCACTCACTGAGTTATGAAAATAGCTCAACGCACTAGCCCACAAAACAATTTCACTCATTTAGGTAATGCTCATTCATGGTGTTATATATAGGCAACATTAAAACTAAAAGATACAAAGGGGCCTCTTGGTTAAATTAAAATAAATTAACCATTAAAATAAAATCTATATAACAGATCAATTTACCACTCTTTTGGGCTTTATTCTTTTATAATCTTTAGGTTTGAGGGTGTTATGCTTCTCTAATAATCAAAAATAAAAATAAAAAATAAAAAATAAAATTACGAAACAGAAAAATAAAATAAAATAAAAATTAAAGTAACTGACATAAAATAGTATATTTATGGATTGGGACACAACCATGGTACTTCCCATCACATTTTTTAATTAAAAAAAACTGATTAAATTAAAAAAAAAAATAAAAAAAAATGAATGTCAAAATGGGGCAACTCAAGTGGCAATTGTGGTGGCGTGGAATGAAGTCTCACCCAAGTGGAGATCTTTGGGTCAATAACGGACATGTAAAAACTGGAAAATGAGAGGGTCCTACCTAACCTTAAAAAAAAAAACAAAAAAAAAAAAATTGAGATAAAATAGTAAATTTGAAGATTGAGGTTTTTGGGCTCCATCTTTTCATAACCCATGGTTTTTCTCAGGGCATTCTTCTCTAATATATATTATTTAAAAGTATTTTTTTTCTAATGAGACATTCACTCCAATAAAAACTTCGAACTATATGAAAATAAATGTTAATTTCCACAACAAATATTGTTACCAGCAATTTTCATATCCATTTGGAAAAGAGAACTGCTGAATAAAGACAACTGAGTATATCAAGACTTTATGGCTACCTAGATACATGTCCTCCAAACAAAACTTAGGAAAAATAATTTTTCTCACTTTGTTACATAGCCTTCAAAGACTAGATTTCCCCCGTTGTTTTGTATGTTATTCATTCTATTTTATATGCTTGAAATTTTACTCTTGGTTGTGAAAAGAGATGGGACCACAACTGAAATAAAATCTTGTGTATGTAGTCCTATATCTATTTATATTTTTTTGTGTGCATCTACCTCACCCATTGGTTTTAATCTTGAGTGGAATATGTCTCTCAAATTATCATAACAACTTAGTTTAGATACAATTTTTATTGAGTTTTATTTAGGAGATCTAATGATAACACTAAAAATAGTATAACATAGGTATATATCCTTATTCTTATTGGGTTTCTGAATCTCATGAGTTTTCTAATAATTATTCAAAGGATTTGGTGCACCACTTACAATATTCCTTACTAATAAAACTTAGTTGGTTCAAAAAACATAGGAAAGACAAAGACCATGAGTTCTTCATACATATATATACTAGATACTTAACAATATAAAGTAGCACACACCAAAATCACCCAAGGAGTTACATATCATTTACATTAATGTGAATGTGATAACTAAAAGAAATAGATGAAATAACCCATCATAGAGGGATCAAAATATTGAGAACTCCACACTTATATGGATTCAGAAAGAAACTAGGGTTGTGAAAGGAATGGATGGAAAGACTTGGAGAGCACATTTAAAGATTTAGCTTCCAAAAACACATACATACATTTTCATCAATGAGTTAACTCAAATGAATGTGTATAAAGAAAGAAACATATATCGTAGCTACATAATGTGAAATCCTTGAAGAACATGAAAATTTATGAAATTGCGAAAGAGAGGAGACATACACTAATCCCGAAAAGAAATGAAGGAATCCACATTGATTTTCACTAATATTCTAAGTAACACATACATGAAAGAAGCATACCATCCCCCAAAAATAACACAGTGTTTCGTTGCAAAATGATGAACATGTTCTTTGTTTCTCAAAATCACCTATATAGGCCTTTGTAAACAGAGATAGGCCATTAACACGATATTCCTTCTTGATTTAGATCATCATGTCAAAAAATATCTCAAAACTTCAGTGTGTGCACATACACAACTGTTTCAACTAAAATGTACTCATTACAACTCATCAAAGTAAAAAAAACATGTAAAAATAACGTAAAATTAGTTTAAAATTCTAAATCTTGGCATGATCTCGAGAATTCTCAAGGGTGGTTGGATGACGACGCCTAGTAAGGCACATGAGGAGGCCAAGGATAACCCATTTGCACCATCTTAGATTGGAGAATAGTTCACATCTCCATAATACTTAAGGAGATAGAGGAACAACACTGAACTTATTATAGTTAATCTTCAACTCAATCAACCTCGAATAGTCGATTATGCGGTGAAAGAGATTTCTAATCATCCCAAGTAACTAAAAATCCCTTTCTAAGAAGTTTACTACAGTGGTCCCTTTCAGATTAGTTGTTTTCGCGTGGGAGGACCCTCCCTTACTCTTTGATTCAATCATTTTTTGGTTATAATGCTTTTGTGGCAATAGTTCTCCATGAGACCACTAAAGATTAGGCAGCCCAACATGCGAGAGTCTATCAAATTCCTCATTGAAAGAAGCCATGTCCTTCTTCAACTTAATGAGGTTATGCTCTTCTTTGTCTCATGCTTCTTCCTTTGAAATCACTTTAAAAATATCCACAACAATGTTGGTCCTGTCTATTATATCCATTGGCCTCAACTCCTCCGCACACTTCTCACTGAGGAAGTGAATAAATTTCAGTGCATATTCACAGTTCTTTATACTCCTCTCTTTAGCATTTATGATCGAGGGGGTTCACTGTCTCCATAATTTTATTTTTCTCATGTATCAGAGTTATGTGCTCCCAACTGTTATTCGTTTCTTCGATGATATCATCACATACCAAGTGCCTCACTTTGATGAGAAACATATTTCCTTTGAGTCTAGCCTTCAACTTCTTTATTTCCTATGTAGCAACCTATATATCCTTAGTGACAGTTTCAACTTTTATAACTGAGACTTGCAACTAATTTTCATTCTTAGCTAACTTGGCCCTAACAGCATCCAAATCACTCTTGATCTTCCTCATTTTTCCTTTGGAAAGCGGAAGCTCAGTTATTGCCTAGGTGAGGCGATAAGTGGGATTGTGACGCTCTTTAGGCACTACTATCGTGCAAACATGGGATGCAATATTCTTTTGAAATTCGGTCACTGTTTGTTCCACAGTTTGTCTATCTATACAATTAGCCATCACCTTCATTAGTGCTTCCTTCTCCAACTTGACCTGGGTTAGTTCCTCTCACTGGATATGTTCATCACCATCCATCTTTAGCTTTCATTTCAACTCTTTATTTTCCTGTTGGGTTAATTTTAAAATATTTTCCACTATTGAGTTGTCCTCTAGATCTATTCCTAGCTTAATGGTTAGTGCTTTATAACACTCCTTCTGTAAGAATAGTGCTCTAGATTTGATCTTTTCCATTTTCACCTTATTAGAGTTTTTCTCTATATAGGTGGGAGGTCTAGTAATGATCATGGCGTTATTACCTAGATAATTGTATAACATCTCGCCAACTTGCTTGCCCAAGTTGACTTTATTTACCAAAGGAACATTGGTTAAGTCTACTGAGACATCTAAAATTTGGAACTGAATCCGTGTGGGCAAGGATTTCAAGTGTAAAAAGCATGATTTCAAGTGTAAAATTTAGGGTTCATTTCCAAGTGTAAAGATGCTTCTAGGTTTTCCTAGGCATTTAACAATGATTCACTATTTGTATCTTTTTGTATAGCCTATGACTAAAGTTTCTAAATAATAATAATAATAATAATAATAATAACTAAAACATCATTCAACACAATTTCTCTTTATTTTAAAGTTTTATATTTTGAAGTTTATTAGATAACTCACAGACCTACGTACTGTATGATGCTACTTCTCAAGCATAACATCAACATTGTCTTGATTTTTGGATATGTTTGTAATTCTCTCATTTCCATTTAGGACATTAGTTGTTTAAAATATTTATGATAGTGGCATGTTCTAAGAAGCTTTTTCAACAAGCTCTTACTCAAATTTTGTAATTCAAGCATATGTTCATTAGTAAGCTTCTTTTTTGCATCAATTCATTGATTCATTTGACAATTGAGAGTTTTGATCTCTCAACCTACCATTTTCCAATGTTTAAACAACATTTTCCTCACTGTTAGAATATTATATATTACGGAGCAATGGAACACATAAAATATTGCAGAAATATAAACACAGAAAAAACGCACAAAACAAGAGAGACACAGATATACCTAGTTCACCTATTTTGGGCTACGTCCACCCCGAACAGCCAGCCCTTCCTTTCTATTATCCACCAAAATGAAGAGACACAACTTGTTTAGTCAATTTAGTGTTCCTAAATTGATGTCGTTAATTGTCAACCCGGGGCTCGTAAGCGGATGAAGTGAAGGTGTACTATATGTACTTAAGCAACCTCTTAAAGCTTTTTGTCGTTTGGGGTGTTGTTTATGGTTAATTTATCTTCATAAGATGGAGTGATGTATTTATAAACAGATGAGTGATGGTGTGTGTAAGGTGAATTCTAGATGAGTGAAGGTGTGTGATTAGTGGTTTCTAACTACTTGCTGAAAAGGAAAACTTGAAGGAAATAAATGAATTAAAATGAACTGAAAGCAAAGAACCATTTTCTAATGGCATTAGACACCATTCATGCTTCTGCAAATAAAAGGTAAGAAAATCACTTAAAAGACCAATGATAATGTTTATCTCTTCCTAACTCTGTTCCTCTAACACATAGTACTGTGTAAGACACGATTAGGAAGTAGCTAAAGATAAGTCTAAGAAATGATAAAAAATTGAGAAAAATCTACTTTAAAGACTAGTCATAATGTTTTGCTCTTTCTAACTCTTTGCCTCTAACACATAGTACTGTGTAAAGCACGATTAGAAAGTAGTTAAAGATTAGTCTAAAAAGTACCCAAAGTAGGCTGCAAGTTATTAGTATTATGATCTCTAAAAGATAGACAATTTATAATAAAGAGACCATTCATATGTTAGCAGACAGATTTGAGAAATAAAACTAAAAATCAGCTATGAAAATAAAGTAAAGGCAACAACTTTGAATCTGTCAACTAAAACTACCACTAGATATAAAGCAAATACATAAACACACAAGCAACCCAGGTTAAAAACCTGCAAAAGAACAATGCTGATCAGCTTAAAATAAAGGTTGGAAATGAAATAACATGAAAGTAAATTACGTTGTACATGTGTCAAGAAAAGGAAATGCTAAATGGAAATAAGGAAATGCTGAACATAAAATACTATGCAAGGCTAACATGAACAGGGGCCCTCCATTCATATAACCCAAAGAAGACTCAAGGTATTGAAACTTCAGAACAGCACTGCTTCTATTACTCCATGTGCAGAAAATTACAGTCAAGAGTGCTAGAACAACACTATTAAAACAGAGTCTGGGAATGCACTAAAATTATAACAAGTTCATAAAACAAAGCAACTAAAAAGTCACATAAGCGTACGTAGACGCAAGTTTTTATAGGCATCTGAAAGATATCCTAATGCGTACAGCTAAAACTAAAAAATAAACTAACTGTCATGCGTAATTAAGGTTCAAT
>APFE031670530.1:0-21839 GCA_000404065.3 Pinus taeda
AAAACAGTGTAGATTTATCTTAATTTTTGATATACCCATTGCATAGCGGAATCAAAGTTGTCAAGATACAAACAGCATTTTGAGTGTAAAAATTGTGAAAGGGTTTACATCTAGAAAGATTTCGAGATGCAAACCTCATTTTGAGTACAAAATTAAGCAAAGATTTAAACCTTGAGAGATTTGATTCCTTTTGGATCTATGTTGATTCTGAAATATAATGGTGATGAATATGAATCATTATTTTAATTTATAGGTGATCCTTTCATAGGAAAAATTGTTTGTAATTTAATTAATACCATGATCAAGATGAAATCTTCTTTTGAGCACAAAAGTTCAAGATGAAAACCTCCTTTTGAGCACAAAACTTAAGGAAAGGTTTTCACCTTCAAAGATTTGGTTCATTTTGGCTCTTGGTAAATCTAGAGTTAAGATGGATCTATGCTAGTTTTGAGCAATACACAAATAAAATGTTTTGACAATAAGTTTTTTATTTTTATTTTTATTTCACATTTTTCTTTTTACTGTAAAAAAAACGTTTTCTTTGTAAATTATATATTATAAAAGCAGTACATCTAGTCCAAATTGAATTCAACTTCATTTAAGCCCATATGCCTCCATATGAATATGGAAAACATCCAGTCTGTAGCCCCAGTTGGCCACAATCCACATATGTAGCACATATAAAACATATAATGCACATAATGCATATAACATAAATAAAACAGAATTAATTAGTCCATCATCTACTCCAAAACAACAAGATAAAGAAATGTCCGAACATATGGAAGGAAAAACAAAATAAGGAAACCATCATTGCAGAAACATAAGATATATATAATTGAAGTCGTCGATCATCCCCATCAGAGGAAGGGAAGAAATCCTTCATCATAGGAACAACCATCCATCTCTAGCGTAATATGCAGACTATCTTGTGGAGCAGAGATAGCAAGCTTGGACATAACATCAACAATGGAATTGTGTTCCCTTTGAATGTCTTCTATCGAGACTTCTTGAAAAGTGCACATGAGATGTTCGATGTTCTGGAGGCATCCTTGTAGATGCGGGTGCTAAATATAGGATTTTACCATTACATGGTTTATGATGGATTGAGGATCCCCAAATATCTTCAGGCTTGGAATGATCAGATAATTTGCGAACTAAATAAGCGCCAATATATTCATTTCTTTTTCTTTCATGTTGGTTCCTCTTCCTCCAGCCCAATGTATCTTATATTTCTGGTCATTATCAAAGCATATACAAACCTCGCATCCACAATTACCTCTATGTTCTATGCCATCTAAGAAACGCGTTGGGATGGTTATGGCTAGGCTAGTATTTTTGATAGGGTCCCAAAATGGGCAAGGGTTGGAAATCAAGAGTGGAATCATTAAGGATATAATGTTTTTGACAATGAGGTCAACATTCAAAGGTTTCCCTTCAAATATAATATAATTCCAAGATCTCCATATTTCCCAAAAAATCACAAGTGGGATGACCCTCCATGGTTTTATCTTTTTGCTCTACCATAACAAACAAGTTTCAATTGAGACATGATTAATATAAGGGAAAGAGAGTTTACCAGGGATTTCTTGCCAAATATGGATGAACATCGGGTAACATATTAAGATATGTGAATTTCTCTCTTCCTCATGCCTGCATAAAACACATATACCTGGACCTTGCATGTTTCGCTTCCTCAAATTGTCCCAAGTGAATGTTTTGTTCTTCCATGACAACCAAGTGTCTAAAATGATTTTTATTGGAATATTAATCTTTCAAAATCTTGTCAACCAATGCACCTCACATGTGTTATATATGAAACTACTCATGAAATGATACGTTTCTGAGACAGAGATAGTACCTCACTTCATAATCCCATCCCATCCAATGTGATCACCAAACTCCGCCCTGTAGATATCGGGTTGTCGCAACTCAACTAGAATTTGCTCCCAATCTCCAACCACATCCCTAAGTAGCCCAATTTCCTTCCCCCTCTTACATACCAGAATGGAGCCTATCCAAGAATTGATAACCTAATCTTTGTAGAAGTATTCTCTAATATTTAAGCTACACATGAGCTTGTCTGAGAAAAATCTTTCAATGGTCGTACCAAGAATGCGGTCCCTACCAATGATCATATCCCTCCCCGAGCCAAATATCCAACATGTCCTTTTAAGCAGCTGGTATTTGACCTTGTTTAAGTTATTCCAAATAGTGGAACGAATCGGTTTCCCAATAAGCCCCTCTTGCATCTAGTGTGTGGCCTTGATCCCCAAGAGGTATTTGGATCAAATAACATCTTAGCATAGGCATTTAGCAAATAGTTCTCGCCATAATTTTTTAATAAGAAAGGCCCAACCAAACAATTTGATGTTCAGTATGACTCATACCCCATGGCTCTTTGGCATGGCGATCACATATAATTTTTTAAGGTGGAATTGGTGTGCATTTACAGTACCAACCGAAATAAATTTAGCGATAATATTATTGATTTTCAAAATAATAGTAGCAGGTACATAGTATAAGTGTGCCCAGTATACCGCAAGTTGTTGCAAGACCAACTGAGTGAGAGTAACCCTACCTCCAAGTGTTAAACATATGTGTTCCCATCTAAAAATATTTTTATGAAATCTATCAACAACCCAAAGCTAGTATTTAACTCTGTAGTTGTTTGGCTTAATATTGAAGCCCATGTATTTCAATCTAGCGCCAATCGGCTTAGAATTCACACCAAAAATGTTTTTCATGTGCTCTATATCCTCCATACTACCCTCCCCAAATAGAATAATTGATTTATGCTTATTCATTAGAATTCTCCAAGCTCTCCCAAACTTGAAGAATATATAATGTAAGGTTGCCCACACCATGGTCAAAATCATACTAAAAATCAAAATGTCATCAATGAAGAAAGTATGTGAGATCCTTATGCCACATCCTACTTTGAGTGCATTGAACTCACCCTCCATACATGAATTTGTGATTTTATGGCTGAGGACATCCATGGCCAGAATGAATAGATGTGGGAAGAGTGAACAACCCTACCTCAAACCTCTTCCATCTCAGAAATATCTTATGGGGAAACCATTAATAATGATTGCATATCTAATATTAGTAACACAAGCCATAATCCATTCAATTTTGTGTATATGGAGGGAAATTTTGTATAGTATAATATGTACGAATATCCAATCGACGTAGTTATATGCTCTTTGTAGGTCCACTTTCATAACGACAACATTCAAATTTTTAGTGCGAACGGTATGCAAACACTTATGCACTGTAGTAGCCGCATCATGAATCTGTCGATTCTGTAGGAATCAATATTGCTCCAGTATAATGTGAGTGGACATAACATTCTTCATTCTGTGGGAAATGATCTTGGATATCAGATTGTATATCATATTACATAATGATATGGGCTAATAGTCATTGAAAGTCCCAAAATCATTCTTTTCTGGAATAAGAGCAATGTATGTAGAGCTGATTTCAAGAGTGATGTGGCCCCCTAGTCTAGAATCCTCAACCATCCTCAGCAAGTCTGAACCCATTAGATCAAAGAAATGCATAACAAGTTCAAGTGGCTAGCGATCTAGGCTAGGGTATTTGTCCTTGTTGAACGATTTAAGGAAAACATGTATCTCCTCCAAATCGACAACCTTGTATAATTCTTCATTTTTTTCCTCATTAAACATGGTAGGATATGAGTTAGTTCCCCAGATCTGTTCTTCAGTACACTCAACATCTCACTTTTTGTAAGAGTATTCAAAGTATGAGGTCATTGCTTGTTGTATCTCTGGGAGGGCATGAACCATGTTACGATTTCAATCGTTCATGTTCTATATGGTATTAACAATTCTTCTGTGATTTGCATATCGATGAAAGAATTTGGTGTTTCAGTCCCCTTCCTGAATCCATAGTACCCTACTCTTCAGCCTCCAAGTAACCTCCTGAATATGTAAAATATTTTGCTTCCTATCTTCCAGTTTCTTGATGATGTGTCAGAGGTACGTAGATGGGCATCCCAAATCCAAAGTTTGTACCAATCTATCTAACTCCTCTTTGATGTCCAAGAGCTCTTTGTTCAACCTACTTTTTTTCACATTCCCATTCCTTCAGCACTTATTTTAAAGAAAGGATCTTCCCAAAGATGACCATCATTGGGGAAGCCTCCGAACCTATATATTGTGACCATAAATCTCTAATCAGAGTGTTAAAGTATGAATCTTCCATCCAAATCTGATTGAATTTGAAGGGCATCCCCATCCTTGTCTGCTTTTTGCGCTATATAAGGGTGATGGGACGATGATCAGAGATGAATGTGTTAATAAAATCTGATTGTAGAATGTCGATCCTTTCCACAAGTTCTTCATGTACCAGATATTTGTCTAGTTTCTTAGGTATGAGTTGAGTACCAGCCCATCCATTATGCTAGGTGGGGACTAATTTCAGTGGCCTAATGTCCACTAAGTTATTATCGCATATAGTTTCTTTTAGTCTATCATCCATTGGGTCCATCTTACATGTCTAATCCCAATGTTCATCTAGGCTAGTGGTGGCATTAAGATCGCCCGCAACAACGACAAAAGCAATTTTGAGGATATCAGACTCCTCCAATTTATCCCAGAAAATAGTCCTACCTCAATATGGAGCATATAGATTGAGAATATGCAATCCCCATGATATTCCCCTAATACTACCCAATAGAAAAATACCAACAAAACATTTATAAGCGTTAAATCTAACCCATATCACGTTCCATAGACTAGCCAACAACCGAGAGAGGCCAATAGAGTCCGCTGCCGCCAAATGCTACTCAGGTAGCATTTTTTCTAGAAGTAATCTATCGCCTTCTGTTCATTATTCATAGTTTCTTGTAATATGATAGTAGGAGGATCAATAGAGGAAAATAGTTCTCTGAGGGCTAAGAATTTGCGTGAGTCCCCCAGACCCCGCATATTAAGAGATAGGAAAAAGGTCATGACGCCTGGTGGTCGGGCTGTGACTCTCTAAGAGCCCAAGGTTCAGAGGTGGAGCAAATCAAAATATTTAGAAGAGAGGAGGAATGGACAGTTGAGAATGGAAAAATCTTCGGCCACACTCGGGTGTGTCTATTGTTTGTGGCGCAGGAGTATTTTCACTTATTTTATATAATATATACATAATTAATATTGATATATTTTGTTTATGACTCATATTTTATAGATGAAAATGTTACTCATTTTCGAAAGTAGAAAACATATATTGATAGGATATTCTCTCCATATATATAGAATGAATTATTTTTATTATAAATACTTCTTAAAATATTAACATGCTTATTTATGAGAAAATATTTCTATTAATATTTTATAAAATGTTGGTAGAGATGGGAGAAATGAGCTTTGTGGTTCCTGGTTCTCGGCGGCTAGGGTTTCTCTATTCAGTGCAACTTTACAAGCTCAAATCCAAAGAAAAAAGGTTATGGTTATCTGAATCACGGCCCATTGGTCAAACCGCCAGTAGTATCTCATCACCGACAAACTTTTTTCAGCAGATCAGGATTCCTTGGAAGTTGTCGTTGTTCCCTCAATGGGGTGTGGTGTTTTTTGAAGCTTGTATTTTGACACAAGTGTTAGTGCAAGCATCTAATAGCTCTGGTGAAAATTCCATGTAATAAAATTTAATAAAGGAAAAATAAGACCATGGTTAAGGGACACTTATTCCAAGCTGAACGTTGGGCAAAGATATCCTAGTGGGCATCACTGGATGTGTGTTTCAGCTAAGGAAAATTGGAAAAGGCTAAGGAAAAGTTATTAAAAGGAAAAAAGGCATATTTGGAACATTATTTATGAAAGTAAAGGAAAATAAGAGAAAAGTAAGGTGAAAGGTCACAGGTTGCATGAGATGAGGAAATTGAAGGAAAATAATAGAAAATGAAGAAAATAGAGGCCTCATTAATAAAAAGGCTTCTAAAGATAAGTTGGTAACCTTTTGTTAGTTTAATTTTTGAGCTCTCTCATTACTCTCTCTCTGTCACTCTTGGCCACTTAGAGTTTTCTTGGAGCACTCTAGCTTTGTATCAAGAAAGAAAAAATAAGCAAAGGAAAGGAAAGGAAAGCAAGGATCAAGGAAGGAAAATGGCATCAATAAAGGATCAAGGAAGGAAATCATGATCATCGTAAGAGGTGTTTTCAACAATATCAAAGTGGTGGTAGACCCCAAATATGTAGTGCTCAGGAGGCACATAAAGTTGGTGATTTTGGTCATAGCATTCCCCGGATCTATGCAGTTGTGGACAACAAGTAGGAAGATCATCAAGCATCGATCATTGAGATGGACTGTAAGATTTGTTATCAAGTTGTTTCTATTTTGATTCATTTTGGATCTAGCCATAGTTATATTAATTTTGACTTGGTGGATAAGTGTGGTTTGAGAAAATAAGTGCATGCAAAATCTTGGTTGGTGCAGTTGGCTACAGGTACAAAGAGATGTGGAGTGAAAACAGAGATATGGAGAGAGAGGGAGGTTATGAGGGAAGACAAAGAGAAGGAGAGGAGAGAGAGAGGAATACATAGAGGTGGAGGAGGGAGAGAGATAAATATAGAGTGAGGGACATAGTAATAGAGTTGGAGCGTAGAGAGAGAGAGGTACGGGGGTTTAGACAAAGGGGGGTGGGAGAGAAAGGAAGGGAGAGGAAGTAAGAGAGAAAGGACTCGAGAGAGATAAGAAGCAAGGGAGGGAGGGAGAGATGGAGCTGGAAGGGCAGAGAGAGAGAGAGGGAATAACAAAGACATAGAAAAATAGAGGCAGAGAGAGAGGGGGGGAGTGACAAGGGAGAGATGGGGAGTGACATGCAACAGTTAAATGTGTGAAAATTTGTTGAGTCAGTCGAAGATCTGAGAGTAGATGAGCAAGACTCTGAGAGGACAACAAAGCTTGTGGAATCCCTCTTAAAACTAGATGATGGCTATCAAGAACATAAAATTGAAACCCATTATGCGAGCATGCATGTGGATGAAGAAGATGTAACAAACATTGCAAGAGATAATTTGAATCCTCTATGTGTGAAGCAGAGAAAGAGCATATAAATTCTCAAGGACTCCAATGTATCATGGATGGTGCAGTTGATGGTGAATACCATAGTGACAAAACACGTGGATGATGACTGCAAAGTGAGATGTGAATTGTTACATATAGCTGCAGTTGATGGACTTGATGAAGTTGAAATTGTCAATGAGCACATGCATGTTTGGATAACACACCATAGGGTGCATGAACATTATGTCATCTGTTTGAAAATATGTCGGCCAAAATCCAGCCACTCTAAGGGAGATCCACACGTCAAAAGAATATTATACACTTCTTTGTATTCTTACAATACATATTTTGTGTGCCCTATTTATAGAGAAATAAAGGAATTGTTAATATATAATATATTATATATATATATATATATATATATATATAATATATATATATATATATAATATATATATATATATATATATCATATACAACAAAAACAATTAAATAATATACTATACATATATATACAATAAAATTTTACACCACTTATCAATAAAGTTTTCATCTTAAATGTTAGTATTGAAGTGGTAAAGGCTCAAACATTTATCTATTTTTCATATTTTAAGGCATGTATAGTGTACTTTTCTTTTTCATGAATTCAACTTTAAAAATTCAACTTTAGTTTTCTTTTTCATAAATTAAAAAATAAAATAAATCTAAATCCATTTATATGCTCTCTTCATGTACATTATACATCTATTATTATAACTAAGGAAAGTTCCTTGGTAATGATATGTTTGTTCATGCATGCAATGTTGAGTAAGATATAAATATAAAAGTAACTTAACTTGAAAACATGATCATTTTTAAATGAAACAAATAAATTCATTCTAACTACATTCATCAAAATTAATGTAACATTGATACAATATAACATCAAATCCACATCATGAATTTAAAAGTCAATGAAGACATTGTCATACACACAAGTTCAAATTCATGTATTTGTATTCGAAATTTGTCTAGCTATACATTTTTTTTTTCTACAAAATGCAACTTCCTTCCCAACATATATAATGGAAGTTCATGCCCATGAATGACATAATGGAAAAATGACCTCATGAGTAACCTAGAAATTGGGTGTATAAGTCACCCTTGTCACTCTTGACACTCCCAAGTGCATTTGCAAATTCATATTGTTGCAAAGATTCAACCAATTAGTTGTAAGATCCAAAATGCATATAATCAATTTCGTTAATTGATGATAAGTGTTTTATCGACTACTCATTCTCACCATGAAGATCTAAGGTAATGGAGAAGACTGCCCTTCCTTGGTAGATGGTGAAGCACTTGGAGATGGATATAGGCATGGCTCAAGGGTGATGAATAAAGGTATGGTTGGAGCCAAATACGAAAAAGGTAGTGGGTTTGGGCGATGGTACATCCCCATGGGTGGTATGATTGTGGGAATAACCCTAGGGGGTAAATTGGAATGTTAAGGGTGGATGATTGGAAAATGAGAAGGGTGGCTAGTTAAGTGGTAGGGTTGGGAATTGGGAAAGTTTTTGGGAGCTGGTTATAGGCATGCGAGAATTTATGAAGGAAAAGTGTGGTGGGTGTGGCTGACAATACATCCCCATTGGTTGTACAATAGCGGTAAGCACCCACAGGGATGAAATTTGGATGGTAATGACTAGAGAAGTGTTCCCAGTTCTATAGTTTCTTTCACAAACTTGCTCGTCAAATAATTGAAGTTGACAATTTGGTCCCTCAACTATAACAACAAAATACTTCATATACTTATGCCTATCCATTGCAAACGATAATATATCATATTTCACATGAAACAATACATAACATCAGATTTTCATAGCATTTTTGTGTATATTAGAATGTTGCACTAACTCACACATGTGGTCCACATCTCTTTGTTGTTGAGAAGATAACTCCAATTCGTCATTCATGCTCTTTTTGCGTGAACTCATCCAACCCTTTTAAATTTTAATTTATCTTTCCCTACTTTTGACTTTCAACCACATCACCTTTTCTTATTGACTGGGATCAAGAAACTATGTTTTCTCTTGGTAGTGATCTTGGATGGAGTTATAGTATTGAAAAAAATTATGTTGTATTCTTGACATGCTTTGTCTACCAAGTTGTTTAATGCATATGTTTGTTGCAAATTTGTAGGTATTATGGATCTCAATTTCTTGTGAGTTGATGAGTTAACATGTTTCATCTCATCATCTTCAAATAATGTACTATATGGTCATACATTGGTTGATTCAACATTATATGAGAAATTATCTAAATAATTAATGCTTGTTTCATTATGATAATTTAGATTGGGAGGAGAATCAAAGCATGGTAGAAGCTCTGTTTGGATTTATGGGTCTAATATAGGTGATTCATTCAAATCAAATAAAATTGTAGAAATTTCTATAGCAGGATTAGCGACCTTAGGCAATACATTTTCACGCAAACTAATGTTACTCACCAACATATAAACTTTCAATACATGTTTACATACATTTCCATTCAGGGCCCACTTGCGATTATAGAAGTGTAGATGAGAATCTTTATATATGACATTGTACCAAATATCATGAGTATTCTTATTTTGGCTACAAACCCAAGAATTTTTGTTACTCTTTTCATTAGGAACACAATCTTCATTTGGGATTTGGTTAGCTCTACACTTGGATGAATTCAACTGTTCCTCAATTTTTTTCGGGTTGTACAGAACCAAATTCTTTTAAATGTTGCATATGATTGTAATATAATAAACTTTTGTCAACAACACATAAATCAACCAATCAACCCGCCTATGGCATTCATTGTTCTTCTCACTTAGGCACCTTTGCTTGGTATACCGATGGTATGACTCAATTGAATTATTTGTATCTTGATTGGAATGTGGAATTTTTTTACACTTTTGCCCACATATCTGTAGAAAGAAATTTATTAGTTATGAATTAATAACTATACATCTCACATGCAAAATAGAGTCATTAAAGTCACTTATAGGAAACTTACATATTTTTTTGTTGGCTAACCAATTTGTTTTAAAATATTCTAAAAAGTTTGTATTGTCACTGAATCCTTCAAATAAATTTTCAACTTCCTTTTTTATAGATTGATCATCTTCACATATGTGCATGATTTCTTCTAAAGCATGAAAAATATGGATTTGGTTTTTCCTTCTTTGGACTTTATTTCTAACATTCTTCAATCATGCATGACGGAAATGCCACACACATAATAATATTGTATAGTTGATTGAATAACTAGAATAACATAACTTTTAGAGAGAATATACATTAACAATAATTTTATGTCTCTTATAAAAAGAATAAATAGATCACCTTAACACTTCAATTTCAGCAGTAGCATCATCTATAATGAAGGCTTGAACATGCCAATCTAGTCACTCTTTCTTCCCAATGGCAAAGAGAGTTGACATCCATTTAGAAATATGAGTTATAGTATATCATGATGATATCACCCAAGCTACTCGAACCACATTTTAATGTTCGCCGAAAACCATCAAGGTGTAAAGTTGATACTACATTACAAACAATGTACATAATTATATTTATATAAGATACATGCATTAAAATGGGGTTGAATAAATGAAGCAGATTTAGGATAAATTTGTACTCACCCCATACTTATTTGTACTAAATTTTGAATCCATTAAGATTATATTGTTGTGAGAATATTTTAGCATCATTGAACTCATCCACTTTGTCTAGATGTCTATGATAAAAGAGATGTTTTCAACAAGATCATGTTTCTGGTAGAAGAAAAAGCTCTCATAGTGTTCCTTATACCAACATTCTACACTGATTTGATCACATTGATCTTTAACATACTCTAGCCTTATGGTATCATTGTAGATGTTTAATAGATCTTGTCTTGTCATGTATGTATCTTGAGATGTCCCTGTGTATAACTCACCGAGTGCATCCTTGACATCATAGATGATCTTGTCCCATATCATTGTAACATTAAAACCTATTTGGATGAAATGTTGGACAATAGATCACATATCCCTTGTTAAATGTGGTGCATAACTGAATCTCATAGGCCTACCAATTTCATCTTTTACATGCCACACCACATTGGATTTATCAATATGCCTACATGCAATATATATTATTACAACATCATCTGGTCTAAGTTGAAGTCGTCACACAATGACGTGACATTTGCAACCAACTTTAGTACCTTCATGTCATTTGCGTTTTTTGTTTTGATCTGAGGATGCACTCATAATTATGATTTTTCACTTCGGGCCATATGCACACCAATAACTATATATAAATTTTTTTACGACAAATTAGATATAACATTTATACATATTGAAAAAAAGTTATATGTATAGTGAAAAAATATATAAAGACTCACATAATGTACTCCATATATGTTGAAAAATATGTTTGTCTAATATCCTCTACTTTTTTACTTTGTCGAGAAGTAATAAGAAATTGAGTGGGTGCACGTTCACTCGATTCCTCTCCTCTTATAAAATCATGAAGTCAGCAATATGGAATAATTGCAAATTTGTCCCCACCAATCTCTATCCATGTTAAGTCTTTTGCTGAAAATTCAATCATATCCTCTGCTTCTTCAACTTCCAACCCATTAATCCTCTCCCACTTATTCATTCTTCAAATACCTATAAAAATTGCATTGAAACTAATTTGGTTTGAGTGAATATTAAGGTATTGATTAATGCATATCACTAAGAATAGGAATCACAATTTTAGTTAAATATTTTATGCTTTTCAGGTAAACCACTTTGGTAAAGGTAATATTTGGGTCATTAAAGAACTTAAATATTTATGAAAAATTTAGACTAACCATGTATGGAATATAATGTCTTTGTGGAGGTGGTGTCATTGTGTTGGTCTCATGGTACAACTTGTGATGAGTGGTTGAGGTGGAAGGAGTCGAAGGGAAATACCTAACATGCCAATCTCATAAAAGCAAGGATGTGCCCAACACCGAGGTATGAGATGGTGTGCTAATAAAGGCCCTTTGAAGAGGGACCGAAGGGAGAGACATAACACCTCTTTAAAAGGGGGGGAAGGTTTTGTAATCTCCTAGATTGATGGTTTGGATCAAATCTGATGTAGGAATGTCATACTACTTTGAGTTTGATTAAGAAAGAACTAAGTTTACTAAAGGGAGCAATACTTGATGCATTGTCCATAGAAAAAGTGGGCATTCTGAACGAAGTTTATCTAAACAATTTAGAGGCTACATCCATATGAGGGAAAAGGTGATTTTGAAGCCTCCCATAAAATAGCCTACAAGGAAACCTAAATGTAACCTTTTCCCCAAGAAATTTAGAATCAATAGTGAATGGATCAACCATAACTTGACGATAATATTTATACCACACTTTAAGACTCTAGGTATACCAGAACAACCCTTAAGATGGTGAGCACCCTTACAAAGCTTGCAAAGGTATTTGGGCTTGTGTTGCATGTTGGTGGGTTCCTCAACATTACCAACACTCACAACCCTGGTTGGTTTTTTATACCCTTTCTTATTTTGCTTATTCTTCTTCTTCTTCTTCCCTCTCTTCTTCTTCTTAGCCTCCTAGTTACCAGCATCAAGACTTTCACTAGGCGAAGAAGAAGAAAGGGTAGAAGACATGATGGAAGAGGAACTCATTTAATCATGATAAAAGAATAATAAATTTTTATACAAGATTAATGAACATCCTACTCACTTGTTCCTTGTTCTCCTAACCACATATTTTATTAACTTTGTTAAAAGTATAAATATGAACATTCAGTAATTAGCTAGTGGTTGGGTTGCTAAAATAATGACCAACATCACAAACATTTAGTAAAATCTTGGAAGTGCCATGAATCTTCAGAAAGCAATGATCTTTGCTTCTTTTATCGTTAATTAGCATATGAAGGACTAATACTTTGCATTTCACTGTGTAGTCTTGGAAGGTTCTTCACTCTATACAAATTTAAAAATATATTCAATATATTAATGTGTTATTCTTCTTACAGACATCATTGAACAGAAAAAAACAATGTTGAAGAAGGTTTATACCTTGACGAATGTCATAGATCCATTAATAAACTTCATTCATATTAAAAAATGCATCGTAAGTAGATACTAATTTTTATATTTATTATTTATTGTATACCACTTTTTAAAATGCTAAATTCGAATGTCCTAGTGGGGATGAAGGATTTCTTTCCTATAACATATTAGTTAGAGTCTAGGATTGTTTCCTACAAGGATTTCTTTACAATGCACATGAAATTCATTTTATTTATACAATAAGTTTCATTTATCATGGGATGATATATTGTGCTTTGTTTATTATATACTTGTGCTTTATGTTTTTGTTTAAAGAAAGTTTCTAATATTTTTCATTTAAAGCAAAGAATGATTAGTCATGTATGTCACTCCCAAGTGAATTTCCAAATTGATATTTCAGAAAAAAATACATTAATGAATTAGTTGTAAAAAATATAATCCATAGAATCAATTTTATTAATTCATGAAGAGATTTTAACTAACAAATCATTCTCACCATGAAGATCAAAGGCAATGGAGAAGACTGGCCTTCCTAGGTAGATGTCAGACCACTAGGTGATGGATATAGGCATGGTTTAGGCTTGATGGAAAAAGGCATGGTGGAAGTGAAATAGGAAAAAGGTAGTGTGTGCGAGCCTATGATACACCCCCACTGATTGTACAATAGTGGGAATCAGTGTAGTAATTCAGGCCCTTTGAAGAGGCATCAAAGGGAGAGACATAACACCTATCCCCGACAAACCCCCCAATATCGAGAGTAAAACCACTAAAAAATGTTGTGATTTAAGACAAGAGACAATCCCCTCTATTAAATCTTCTTTGAGGAGACAAGGCATATTGGTGACAAGACTTACTAATGCTCTAGAATAGGCTATGGATCATCCAAATCAACTAGCTCCAAAAGTCAAGGCTCAACATATCAAACCTTATTTTGTAATCTAGTTCCTCTAGGTAAAAATCCAAAGCCTATAACCATAATTCCTGAAGAATAAATGGTAGAACCTCTAACCAGATCAAAATTGCGTGGAACAAAATAGTTTCTCACATAAGAAACATGCAGATTGATTTTCATATATCTCGATCAAAGCATTTTTCTCCATTAAAGCATGCAAGAATTTAACCCTAGAGATGTCGTAGATACCTTCTTCATGCACTTTAGTATTAAATCCAACAAAGTGTTCAATGGAGTAATGTTAACCATATGCCTTGTTACATTCTAAATATCCATCACCACCTTCAAAATTTGAAAATCAAAGTTGATAGAAGCCTTCGCACCTTCCCATAATGTATAAGATTCAACATGATTATTTATTGAAATATCATGAACCCAAACAAATGGACTTTCAATTAATCCTATAGGATCTGTAATAACCCATCTATCACCCACCACCCCACTCTATAACATGCTAATTAGTAAGTTAAGAAAATTAGTAGAGTTTTTAGAATTTTAATTCAACCATCAATAATTATCAGTGGTAGGAATTTAATTTTCGTGGAATATTCTAGAATATTTATGTTTTTTTGTCTTTTTAATTAAATGGACTAATTAAAAGAATTCCCATACAACCAGATGTCATATAAAACAAGTTATGATTTTTGGTCATTAGGTATTGATATGCGTTGATATTGTATCAAATCGTATTTACATTTGCAAATCTTCATGGTAAAGTAAGTGTGAATCCTCATGACAATAAATCTAGTTACATGTTTTTCTAAATGTATAGATGTTTTAATTTATGTAATTACTTAATTTTGTAAATTACTTAAATAATATAATTTAAAATAAAATTATAATTTACTTAATTTTTTTGTTTTTTTAAATCTTAATAATATGACATATGGTAAAGTAGTGTGTTTTGTTATTGATTATGAATTGATGTCTATTATTTACTAGTCATCTAATTTATATGGCTGCACTAGTTTTATTGAACTTTTCTAATCAAACATATTTTTTTCAAAAAGAAAAGTTTGGAAGTAAATTTTTTACTTTGACATAGAAAGGCATGTCTCCTTCTGAAAATTGATATCTACCAATATTTATTAGTCATGTCGTTTTTATCGCTACATTAGTTTTATTATTTAGAATTTTTCTAACCAAACATAAACTTTGCAACTAGTTCTAAGAATTACAATCCTACTTTTGTCATTTCATTTGACGAATTTGGTAGGTTATTTATTTATTCAATATGTGTGTGCTTTTATTAAAATGTGTTACTTATGTTTATTTCTCCACTTATAAATAGATGTTAGGAATGTTGATTTCGCTCCTAAGACATAAAACTTAATAAACCATAACTGATTATATATCATTTGGTAACAAATATCAAAATCTCAATGACAAGTACATTTAATATTTACATTTTAGTATAACAAAAATTACATTTAGATATTAACACCACTATTGTGGGAACATATTTCAATTCACACATGACATATTATGAAGTAAGTTTACAATTCTTTTTATTTTTTGAATGGATAATTTGAATTTGATTAAATTATTAAATTTTGGTATTAATAATAATATATTTTAGAATCATAATTACATTTCCACAATAGTTAAAGGACAAAAAGGAAACATTATTTATAAGTAATTATAATTTATGATTATAGTGAATGAACTATAGTTAATGGTTTCAATTTTCATAGTTAATTATAATTTGATTAATTGCTTTTATTATTTAAAAATATTTTGTTTGTAAACTTAAATATTTAGTTTCAATTTTTATTTGTAGAATGTATTTTAATCTATATTTAAGCGAAACAGGAATTGGAATGTTTTGCATATCATTGTCTTATTGTTCTTAATATGAAAAAGTAAGGTATTTATGTATTCTTAAAATGGAGTGTATGTCGCTCCTATGGTGAGAGGAGGGATATGTATATAAAAATATTTACATAAAACAAAGTGGAAAATAAATTGTTACTTTCCCTTTAAGTTAATTTATGTGATCAATCAAACAATAAAAATGGTTTTACTTTTTTTTTTGTGTCTGATAAAAAATCCTATGAAGACCTATTCGTCATTTCCACTCTTAAAGTAGCTTGGCTTTGATGAGATATATTTTATGATGGGTACTGGGGCTACATCTCAAAAGAATTGGCGACTGTTCTAGTAGCCAAAGAATCAACCAAGGAAATGAATGAGGCTTTAGTGCTTCCTACACCTCCACCTATAAGGAAAGATACCCTAAAGTTTGGCCAATAAGATACCTTCGTCTCATAGGTGCAGTCAAGTCTTTAGCTTCTTGGTAATCGGTGATCAGTACCGTGCACTATACAAGTCAGGTAGCCCCATGTAGTATCACACACATTGAGCGTAAACTGAACCCCCTTTTGAATCAGTTCTCTGTGCTACCCGGATAGTATTTTCTGTGGGATGATTGAAGGATTTTAAGAACCCTAAAGGACAACTTATATGTTTCAAAATGTAACATGATCATGGCAGTCTATGGGATGCCTACCCCCATAATCCTAATCTAAACTATAAATTATTTTATGGCCGCTGTGGGGAAATTTAGTTTTTTCAAGTTATGATTGCTTTTAGGTGTCTTCCTTCACTTACGTTGTGAAAAATTAAGCTCAAATAAACTAAACAAAAAATATCTTGAAACTTGATGCCCTTTTTCCAAAGTATAGAGTAGCTTAGTGTGTGTAGTGCAATGTGTGTGTAAGTGATAAAGTGAACATACAAAGTGTGAAGTGATGTGGATATACGATGATTCTTTTCAAAATCCCTTACTTGCACTAAGTTATGTTTGTTCTGTACCTACAAAGAAAATAATTTGTGGTTGATGGGCCACTTACTACCTTCCTATTACACCATGTGAGCCTAAAAAGGGAGACGGAAAACTGAGTTCTTTGAGAAAGCTTTCAGATGCAAGCGCAAGATCATCTAAAAGATGCAAGGGAAGCATGAGCTACTCCCTTTCTTTAATAATACTCGATTCCTAGTCCCAATGCTAATGAAGTAAAAATGCTTTGGTTAGTAAAAAAAAATGTGTGGATTATGGGCCACTTACTCCTTTATTAATTAAGTTATGGGACTTGTGAAAAATAGAAAAACAAATTAAAAAATATGTCACTTCATTTATCTTAAGAGGCCAGTTATAAGCTTTCATTCACCAATATATAGTCTTCGATTAAATAAACAAAACTATATATAATCTTTCATATTTTCATAAATGTGTATTATATATTGAATGTATCTAGATAAATATGAGTAGATATGTAACTTTGAAACCAAAATCATAACGAATTCACATACAAAATTAAATTAAATTAAATTGAGAAAGCATGCAACCCAATATGGTAGATATATAATGTCATGCTTAACTCCGTCAAAATAAAATAATACAATAAAAGATAAAATTAATAATTATAATATAATTAACTTATGAATAATAATTAAAATAATCCTAGTATCTATTTCACCTATGGGTCTACGCAGATGCTATTTAAGCAATTTGCAACGAAAATTTCGTAAACAAATTCACAATGCACAAATCAAATCAAATTGAATTAATTGAAAGAAACATGTAGCCCAGTAATCGTAGAGATTAAAGATGTGAACCCCTTTTTTAAACCTATTATTATTATATAACGCAATTTAAAAATAGAGTAAAATAGATATATAGACTTGTATATTATAGATCATTCTTTAGAATCAAACTATATTTTATAATTAATATGTATATTATTTATTTATAATACACGCCCCACAGTAATTTAATCATAGTAGCGCTAAATTCTAATACCCAACAATGTAATTTTTATACCACAAACTTGATCATGTAACAATAATTTCCTACATTATATGTATAAATGGTCCAAAAGGTAGGTTTTTCATCCAATCTAAATTTTTAAAAATAAAAAATAAGATAAAATTTAACTCAATACTTGGAGATGACCTCATGAGTAACCTAGAAATTGGGTGTATAAGTCACCCTTGTCACTCTTGACACTCCCAAGTGCATTTGCAAATTCATATTGTTGCAAAGATTCAACCAATTAGTTGTAAGATCCAAAATGCATATAATCAATTTCGTTAATTGATGATAAGTGTTTTATCGACTACTCATTCTCACCATGAAGATCTAAGGTAATGGAGAAGACTGCCCTTCCTTGGTAGATGGTGAAGCACTTGGAGATGGATATAGGCATGGCTCAAGGGTGATGAATAAAGGTATGGTTGGAGCCAAATACGAAAAAGGTAGTGGGTTTGGGCGATGGTACATCCCCATGGGTGGTATGATTGTGGGAATAACCCTAGGGGGTAAATTGGAATGTTAAGGGTGGATGATTGGAAAATGAGAAGGGTGGCTAGTTAAGTGGTAGGGTTGGGAATTGGGAAAGTTTTTGGGAGCTGGTTATAGGCATGCGAGAATTTATGAAGGAAAAGTGTGGTGGGTGTGGCTGACAATACATCCCCATTGGTTGTACAATAGCGGTAAGCACCCACAGGGATGAAATTTGGATGGTAATGACTAGAGAAGTGTTCCCAGTTCTATAGTTTCTTTCACAAACTTGCTCGTCAAATAATTGAAGTTGACAATTTGGTCCCTCAACTATAACAACAAAATACTTCATATACTTATGCCTATCCATTGCAAACGATAATATATCATATTTCACATGAAACAATACATAACATCAGATTTTCATAGCATTTTTGTGTATATTAGAATGTTGCACTAACTCACACATGTGGTCCACATCTCTTTGTTGTTGAGAAGATAACTCCAATTCGTCATTCATGCTCTTTTTGCGTGAACTCATCCAACCCTTTTAAATTTTAATTTATCTTTCCCTACTTTTGACTTTCAACCACATCACCTTTTCTTATTGACTGGGATCAAGAAACTATGTTTTCTCTTGGTAGTGATCTTGGATGGAGTTATAGTATTGAAAAAAATTATGTTGTATTCTTGACATGCTTTGTCTACCAAGTTGTTTAATGCATATGTTTGTTGCAAATTTGTAGGTATTATGGATCTCAATTTCTTGTGAGTTGATGAGTTAACATGTTTCATCTCATCATCTTCAAATAATGTACTATATGGTCATACATTGGTTGATTCAACATTATATGAGAAATTATCTAAATAATTAATGCTTGTTTCATTATGATAATTTAGATTGGGAGGAGAATCAAAGCATGGTAGAAGCTCTGTTTGGATTTATGGGTCTAATATAGGTGATTCATTCAAATCAAATAAAATTGTAGAAATTTCTATAGCAGGATTAGCGACCTTAGGCAATACATTTTCACGCAAACTAATGTTACTCACCAACATATAAACTTTCAATACATGTTTACATACATTTCCATTCAGGGCCCACTTGCGATTATAGAAGTGTAGATGAGAATCTTTATATATGACATTGTACCAAATATCATGAGTATTCTTATTTTGGCTACAAACCCAAGAATTTTTGTTACTCTTTTCATTAGGAACACAATCTTCATTTGGGATTTGGTTAGCTCTACACTTGGATGAATTCAACTGTTCCTCAATTTTTTTCGGGTTGTACAGAACCAAATTCTTTTAAATGTTGCATATGATTGTAATATAATAAACTTTTGTCAACAACACATAAATCAACCAATCAACCCGCCTATGGCATTCATTGTTCTTCTCACTTAGGCACCTTTGCTTGGTATACCGATGGTATGACTCAATTGAATTATTTGTATCTTGATTGGAATGTGGAATTTTTTTACACTTTTGCCCACATATCTGTAGAAAGAAATTTATTAGTTATGAATTAATAACTATACATCTCACATGCAAAATAGAGTCATTAAAGTCACTTATAGGAAACTTACATATTTTTTTGTTGGCTAACCAATTTGTTTTAAAATATTCTAAAAAGTTTGTATTGTCACTGAATCCTTCAAATAAATTTTCAACTTCCTTTTTTATAGATTGATCATCTTCACATATGTGCATGATTTCTTCTAAAGCATGAAAAATATGGATTTGGTTTTTCCTTCTTTGGACTTTATTTCTAACATTCTTCAATCATGCATGACGGAAATGCCACACACATAATAATATTGTATAGTTGATTGAATAACTAGAATAACATAACTTTTAGAGAGAATATACATTAACAATAATTTTATGTCTCTTATAAAAAGAATAAATAGATCACCTTAACACTTCAATTTCAGCAGTAGCATCATCTATAATGAAGGCTTGAACATGCCAATCTAGTCACTCTTTCTTCCCAATGGCAAAGAGAGTTGACATCCATTTAGAAATATGAGTTATAGTATATCATGATGATATCACCCAAGCTACTCGAACCACATTTTAATGTTCGCCGAAAACCATCAAGGTGTAAAGTTGATACTACATTACAAACAATGTACATAATTATATTTATATAAGATACATGCATTAAAATGGGGTTGAATAAATGAAGCAGATTTAGGATAAATTTGTACTCACCCCATACTTATTTGTACTAAATTTTGAATCCATTAAGATTATATTGTTGTGAGAATATTTTAGCATCATTGAACTCATCCACTTTGTCTAGATGTCTATGATAAAAGAGATGTTTTCAACAAGATCATGTTTCTGGTAGAAGAAAAAGCTCTCATAGTGTTCCTTATACCAACATTCTACACTGATTTGATCACATTGATCTTTAACATACTCTAGCCTTATGGTATCATTGTAGATGTTTAATAGATCTTGTCTTGTCATGTATGTATCTTGAGATGTCCCTGTGTATAACTCACCGAGTGCATCCTTGACATCATAGATGATCTTGTCCCATATCATTGTAACATTAAAACCTATTTGGATGAAATGTTGGACAATAGATCACATATCCCTTGTTAAATGTGGTGCATAACTGAATCTCATAGGCCTACCAATTTCATCTTTTACATGCCACACCACATTGGATTTATCAATATGCCTACATGCAATATATATTATTACAACATCATCTGGTCTAAGTTGAAGTCGTCACACAATGACGTGACATTTGCAACCAACTTTAGTACCTTCATGTCATTTGCGTTTTTTGTTTTGATCTGAGGATGCACTCATAATTATGATTTTTCACTTCGGGCCATATGCACACCAATAACTATATATAAATTTTTTTACGACAAATTAGATATAACATTTATACATATTGAAAAAAAGTTATATGTATAGTGAAAAAATATATAAAGACTCACATAATGTACTCCATATATGTTGAAAAATATGTTTGTCTAATATCCTCTACTTTTTTACTTTGTCGAGAAGTAATAAGAAATTGAGTGGGTGCACGTTCACTCGATTCCTCTCCTCTTATAAAATCATGAAGTCAGCAATATGGAATAATTGCAAATTTGTCCCCACCAATCTCTATCCATGTTAAGTCTTTTGCTGAAAATTCAATCATATCCTCTGCTTCTTCAACTTCCAACCCATTAATCCTCTCCCACTTATTCATTCTTCAAATACCTATAAAAATTGCATTGAAACTAATTTGGTTTGAGTGAATATTAAGGTATTGATTAATGCATATCACTAAGAATAGGAATCACAATTTTAGTTAAATATTTTATGCTTTTCAGGTAAACCACTTTGGTAAAGGTAATATTTGGGTCATTAAAGAACTTAAATATTTATGAAAAATTTAGACTAACCATGTATGGAATATAATGTCTTTGTGGAGGTGGTGTCATTGTGTTGGTCTCATGGTACAACTTGTGATGAGTGGTTGAGGTGGAAGGAGTCGAAGGGAAATAC
>APFE031670531.1:3435-14157 GCA_000404065.3 Pinus taeda
ACTTAGATTGGTACAAAGTCTCTAACTTGTCCCACAAAGCCTTTTCCGTAGCTTCCCCTAATACATTCAGCAATACTGAATCTGAGACACACAATCGTATTGTGCTCTTTGCCTTCCGATCCAACTTCTTCCATTCTTCATCGTTCACTCCTGTTCATTTAGTTCCTGGATCTACTGCGATCCACTGATCTTTATCCACCAACAGATCCTCCATCTTGAGGTTCCACAACTCAAAACTTTGACCATTAAATTTATCAATCTCTATCTTTCCCCCACTCCGCATCTTCTTTCACCACTAGAATCGATCTCGCAGATCTCCCACTGAACAGGGTCTACCACAGGTCCAAGCAAAACCCCTCAGCAACAAAGGCGTCATCTTGAAGCCAAAAATAGCTATGATACCAAATGTAAGTTTTAACCCCGTACAAAAATTACCTGCATATGAATTCTAAAACACAGAAAAATAAACAATGCGAGAGCATAACACATAAAACACATATACATAGAGTTAGTCCCACTGGATCCCAAAACCAGGACTACCAGCTTGATTTTTCATTATTCTCCTTTTAATGTTATAGTACATATCTATACATGCCAAAGCATCCAATACCATGGATTGAAAACCATCACGTCCAATACCATGGACTAAAAAACCATCGCGTCCGAAAAACAGGTGTGAAAATCATGCACAAAACCATAGGTGGGTTTGCCAATCTAACATAGGGTCCAAAATCAAAATTTTCTGGGGTGCTACCCTGGACCCCATAAAGTGGGGTTATGGGTACCCCTCAAACCCCCTGTTAACTACATGGAAAGAATATAACACAACCCATCAAGCCTGTGATGCTGCCTTCGCGCAGCCCTACTCAGGGGCCAAACAATGTTATTACCTGAGTTCTTACTAGTAATCTAATATTAGTTGATTAACTTAGCTTTTTTGTATGCTTTCAGTTATACTTAAAAATATTCATAGTTCATACGAGTGTGCACAGTAAATAAATAATATAATTGCAAATGATATCAAACATGTAACAACTCAGAACAGATGCACATAATTGGTAACAAAACCTTTCTTTGTTAATCTCTTCTCTGGTTACAGACTCAACTCTACCCTATGCACTTAGCTGCAGGGGTTCATACACTTAGCTGCAGACTCTATTAGGCCTTTGCACACTCAGTTGCAGAGCCTCTTCCTACTACTATGACCCAAGACACACTTATAGTCTTCTTCTATGCTTTGCTATCTCATTCTATTCATTAGATTCTACGATCATCTCTTTACAACTTAGAGCCTCACTCTACTTATACAATCCCATGGTTTGTGGACCATGGGTAGGCCGACATTACATTCAAACTTAGGGTGGACAACCCTATGACTCTAACATACATTTCGCGCCTGCAATTCGCAGAGCTTTACAATAATATCACTCAAAACTTGGGATTTGAGCCCCAAAACATCATGTGGGGGTATTACATGCCCAATAGGCCCCCAACACAAACAACATGACTCGCCGTTGAGTCACTCACTCAACGCGAAAATCTTGGCATGGAGTCCCTCCAACTAGTCTCGAATGGTCTTGATGTCCACAACACATTGAGTTGCTGCTTGTTGAACCTGCTACATTCGTTCTTCTGAGACCTCTGTGTCTGAATTGTGTCATTACATATGTACCAGCATCTACTGCATATGTTTATAGTCCTACGCCCTTATCCAACTCCTTGGGTCATGAAGACTGTGCTTCAGTCGGTTAGTCAGATAGCCGGCCCACCCATGTAGGGCTTCAAGTGGCTGCCATTTACTTTGACTAGGAAAGGTTCTCCATTTAGTTTGAATAGCTAGACCACGCCTCTGTCTGTTACCTCCTTGACCACGCATGGTCCCAACCAATGCATTTTGAATTTTCCGAAAATTTTCAAACTTAATATCATATAGCAACACTAAGTCATTTACCTTGAAGGTGCACAACTTGATATGGTGGTCGTGCTAGGATTTTTCATCCTACTTTTGTACGTGATGATGAAATCTAGGCAAAAACTGTTCTTCCTCAAGTTATTCTAATTGCACGAGCCTTTCCTCCAGAGCTTTGGAGTCCATCATCCTAGCGAGAGCTACTATTTGCAGACTAGGTATGATACATTGCATCGACATGATAGCTTCTACGCCATAAACTAACTGGAAAGGTGTCTGCCCCATTAGTTTCTTCCACGTTGTCCTGTAAACCCATAGAACAGAAGGTACGAGCAGGTTCCAATCATTTCATTACATGTTTCACACTTTGGTCAGTAGTCGCCAATATTTTGTTGGAAGCTTCTACAATCCCATTGGCTTGTGGATGGTATGGTGTACTTTTCTGATGATACACTTGGAATTATTTTTTGAGCACGCTGTTAGTTTCCTTCAGGAAATGTGTTCCACGTTCATTCATTAAGAGTTTCGGATAGCCAAATCGGGTCAACAAGTTTTCGAACAAAAACATCGCAGCCATAGCGGCCGTGCAGCCTTTGACCGGTTGTGCTTCTTCCCATCGTGTCAGATACTCTGTTGCGGTGATGATGTAGCACGCACCCGTCTTTCCCCAAGGTTTCATTGTACCACAAAGTTGATTGCCCATTTTTCGAATGGTTGCAGTGTCATTTGTGGATTTAATGGCATCTTGTCCCTTCATGATGCTTTTCCAGTCCTTTGACATATATTGCAAGCCCTACAGTGCGCTTTCGAATCTTGGTGTTGAGGTATAAAAGGTGTTTTTTTAACACCTATTTATACTACATTAATTATCAATCCAAGTATGATTTTCTATTTCAAAAGTGTACTTAGTCTGAGGCAGCAATTTAATCCAAGAGTGATGTTTTCCAATTTGCAATACAGTGCTTCAAATACAAGAGTAAATGGATGCTTGAAATAAAACCTACTTGCAAGTAAAAGAAAATCAATGCTTTGAAACGAAATCATTCACTCAAGAAATTAACAACAATTATCAGTCAAGGATGTAGTAGCAATAACTCTTTCCTTTGCCAACTGATGTAAATGAAATCAAACATAAACAAGATCCTCAATCTGAGAACTCTGTTAGTAATAGCCAATGTCCTTTACAGTTGTTTATCTTACACTCCACACTAAAATGACTAATTGGAAATAGAAAGAAATTAAATCAACAATGCTGCTAATAGAAATGGAATAAATATGCTAACTGTAATAATGCTAAAAGGAAAAACCAAATACTTGCAGAAAGGAAATGAACAACAATACTATTTAGTAGGAATGGACAACAATCTGTAATGAATAGCAAAGTTAGTTTACTGGAATGAACAACGAAGCTCTATAATTGAAATGAACAACATTACAATATAGTCTGTAGAGAGTAATAATCTTAATATAATGAAAAGGAATGGAAACACGATTCAGTTATAGCATATAAAATAAGATAATTCATAAACTTTTGAAACAAGGAACAATAAATCAATGTGATTCAAATAAACGGAAATCAAACCAAACCATCACATGACTACGATTGTAAATTAATGGTATAGAGTAGCAAGTGGATCCACCAAGGCTGGGCCCTTAGCCGCTAGTGAAGCACCGACAGACTACTTCAGTATAAAAGAATGGAACAACAAATAACTTATGTATTAATCATATGCGAAAATGTTTACAACGAATCATACTCTATTTTAATCAATGAGAGTCATTGATCAAAGTGAAAATACAATAGTAAGTTCTGAATAATGATAATGAATTCTCCTCGAATCCTTACAAGCATTGCACCTTTTATAATGGCCAGCAGATAAAATAGGAATAACAGATGGACTTTGAAACAACAATCCCTCAATATCAAGAGATCCTCATGGATCTACTCAATCTTCTAACTCCAATCAACTCTTTGTGTTTTTGTGCTTATGGTGTGATCTTTTTCATTCTTATCCTTTGTTGTGCTCTCCAGTCTTGATCTACTTGTCTGGATACGGCTTCCTAGTGAAGGAACAACAGTTACTCTGTTTTTTCTTTTCCTCCAGAACGATAATTTTCCATTTCTTCTCTTTTCTATGTGGAAAAAGACAATAGTTAACTAAATTGCAATAATCAACAACTCCCTTGTTTTCACTATAATTCCTTGATATATTACCATCTTAGAATATAAATAAGATATGATTGAGGGAAAAGATAAGAAAATAAATTTCAAATTCATACCTTTTCCATAGCTCAACACACGCCCCTGCTTACCCTTTTTCATGCCCTCATGAAAACCATGTAATTTGCATGAAATGCAGTCAAATAATAGGCTAGAGAGGGATTGTCATGAAGTGGTCTAAAACCATGATTTTGAGCTAAAAATTCAAAGATGGTACCTATTTGGGCTTAGGAAATTCATATATGGCCTTATACCCTTCTACAGGATGCCAGATAATAGGGCTTCAAAACCTACAACCAAGCCAATACGAGCCTTCCTTCAAGATGAGGTTACTATAGTAACCAGGTGTTGCAGCTAACTTAATTTTTTTGTAGTTGAATGGCTCTCTCTCCTGTATATTCCGATTGGAACCCTTCCATCTAAATTTAGCTGCTGCCAAGGAATTCTCTTTGATAGAGAGGAAATATTCTACCCCTTGCTGGACAAAATCTTTGTGGAGGGGTCATAAGGTTTAGATCACTCCCACCTTTTTCATTAGGCTTTTATGTTTAGCTAGCAGTTGCAATGGGTTTTTTGGGTCACCCCTAACCCAAAGGTCTAACCCATTTTCTTGTCTCTGAAAAGTGTTATCGGCCTTGAGCCACTTTAACTGGTTAACAACAAATTAAATAAATGCTTGAAACTGTACATCACCCACAAAAGGACTGGGATTCTTCTCCATTTCCTCTTCCAATATAAAATTATGTAAATAAAACTCACAAAGTAATCGTTGAACTTTTACTCCATGGTGTTTACAGCAGTTTACAAAATCATCAACTGTTTTTAGTTCTATAGGTTTCCCTGCTTAAACAAGCTTAATTTTTAACTATAAATATATTTCTAACAGAAATAAAGCATAGTTTTTGGTAGGGGACCTACATGCTAGAACATCTGTATATAAAGAACAGAGAGTATACATTTGACTCATGACTATTTTCAGTCTGTTCTTTACCTCTTCAACTTTTTCTTCTGCCCTCTGATATTTATCGAAGGCTTCGCTCTCTGATACGTTGATGTTCCTTAATTATTGCTATAATTCTTGGTATTTCTTCTGAGGAACAGTCTCTTCCTTAAGCTTCTGTTCCTCGAGCGGAGCTCAGCATTCATCTACCAGTATATCAAGCCGTGTTGCTGTCTGCCCATTGATTGGTCATGAAGGACGTCCGTTTGATAATTTAAATGTTTCCGAGAGCGCCGGTTCTCGTTGCAACGTATTCAGCGTTCGTAGCAGCGAGAATTTCCGCGGGCTGGAGTGTCATCGTGAAGACTGCGTTGGGAGCGAGTCGACGTTGCAGATTGATGACTCAGCCGTGCTGGTTGGTGACTCAGCCGGAGGCTCGGAATTCGTTAGGAGGCTTAAAGGTAAAGGCCGTATGGTTAGGGCCAGCGATTCAGGTAAGCGCGTGGTAGATAATAAGTGTGTGAATAATCATGTCGAGGGTAAGGGTGAGCGTGAGCGTAATGGCTTAGGTTTCGATAATGATTTAAATAATAAGCGCGTGTTAGATGATGACAAGGATGGCTTAAATCTTAATAATGATATAAATGATATTGATCGTATGGTTATTGAGACCAGCGAATTAGATAAGTCCTTTTTGGATAATGGTTTGTTTTATAAGCCTAGAGGTATTAATAATGAGCATAATACGGGCGAGGGTGATATTAATAAGTATTATGATATTAAAGCAAAAAATTTTAAGGGTTATAGCATGGATAGAGTAGATGATAAGAAGGGATGTAATAATTTTTGTTATAGTAATGGAGGTCTAGTTAATTTAGTTTCAAATAAGGTCATTCACAGTCATAGAAAGGTTGATAATAAGGGCGATTCTTTGGGTGTGTTGGCCCCTCAGGGTAATAGAGTTTTAAATTTTTCTAGTTTTTCCTTTCCTCCTGCGGTCTTTAGTCTCTTAGGAAAAGGTCTTAATTTTGCTCTTGCCCCTAGAAAAATCCCGGTTGAGGATATCATCTGTGATGTGGAGTATGGCATTAAGAACCTTCCCGATAAGGTCAAGGACACAATCAGGCAGGATTTTGCCATGACCCTGAGAAGGGCTAAGCCTCCCCGGAGCAATATCAGCAAGGCTGAGTTTGAGGCTCTTAAGACCTTGAACAATAATCGTGACGTCGTGGTCTTAAAAGCAGATAAAGGTGGGGCTGCCGTCCTCTTGGATAGGAGTGATTATAGGAATAAGATGCTTGATCATCTCTGTAATAGTGGGAGTTATAAGAAGCTTTCTAAAAATCCCCTTAAAAAGGTTTCACGAGCAGTCGCCCTTGCGATCAAGTCATGCAATTCCACTGCTCCTCTGTCCCAGAAGCTAATTGAGGGAAACCCCATCACTCCAAGAATCTATGGCCTGCCTAAGGTCCATAAAGAAGGGGTCCCCCTAAGACCCATTGTCAACACCATTGGTGGTCCGACTTACCTCCTGGCCAAGTTCCTCGCTGCAAAGTTGAGACCCTTGGTTGGTCAGACTGAGTCCTTTGTTAAAGACTCGGCTTCCTTTATTGATGATCTTAAGAGGATTAAGCTTGAGCCCGAGGAAATTCTGGTAAGTTTCGACGTGGTCTCTCTTTATACTTGCATTCCCATCAATGAGGCCATGGAGGTGATTAATAAGCTCACCGACCCTGATACGGCTAAGCTGGTTGAGCTATGCCTTACCTCCACCTTCTTCAGCTTCGAGGGTGAATTCTATGAGCAAACTTGCAGTGTTGCCATGGGCTCCCCCTTGTCCCCTGTCATTGCTAATCTCTTTATGGAGGACTTTGAGTCCAAGGCTTTGGCCTCCTCTCATCTTTTACCGAAGCTTTGGAGAAGATTCGTTGATGACACGGATGTTGTTTGGTCTCATGGTCCTGATGAGCTGGATCGGTTCTTCGCTCATCTCAATAACCAGTCTACAGCCATTAAATTCACGATGGAAAAAGAAGACAAAGGTTGTCTTCCGTTCTTGGATGTTCTCATCTCGAAGAATGAGGATGGTTCCTTTTCTCATCGGGTGTTTAGGAAGAAGACACATACCGAACAATACTTGCATCCTTCGTCCCATCATTTCCCCGCTCAGAAGTTAGGTGTTCCTAGCACGCTTGCCACCCGTGCTGTCAGAATTTCCGATGAAGAGAGCTTGGAAACAGAGAAGGCTCATCTTCTAGATGTCTTCGTGAGGAATGGTTACAGTAGGCACCTTGGTCAAAAAGCCTTCCTCAAGGCCAAGAAGGAACCTTCCACCCGAAAGGATCCTAAAGATCGTGTCATGGGTGTTAACATGCCTTACATCCAAGGGACCACGGATAGGATTGCAAGGGTTTTAAGGAAGTATGGTGTACCCGCGACGTTTAGACCTCTCAATACTATCCGTGGCTCCCTCAGGTCTGTAAAAGATCCGATTGACCCTAAAGACATGAAGGGCGTCTATGTCATTCCGTGCTCCTGTGGGACACCATATATTGGTGAGACGGGTCGCTCCATTAATCAAAGGATTAATGAGCATTCAGCTGACCTAAGGCATGGTAGGACCAAGTCCTCAGCCCTAGCAGAACATGCCGGGAAGACGATGCATCATGTTTGTATCGAAGATGCTCAAGTCATTGCGAAAGTTGCGCAGTTTCACCATCGCAAATTTAGAGAGGCCCTGGAGATTGAAAAAAGGCCAAATAATCTTAATAGGGATGATGGCTGGAAGATCAACAGTTGCTGGGTCCCAGCCCTATCTTCCTAGCCTCATTGGTCCCCTTTTATTAGGTCTTAAGGTTTCTTCTTTCCCTCTCCTTTAAGTGTGTTTTCGGTGGTTGGTCTCCCTTTTTCGTGTGGTTTGCCCGAGTTTTTGCGTGGTATGAGTTGTTGAGATGTTTTTACCTTTTTTTGTTTTGTGTTATTATTGGATTTCGTTTACATAGACGATTTGATTAGAAGAGCATTATTCATGTAATAGTTTAAGTTTGGTTTTCTTATTATATATATACATATTTAATTACAACATATTATTAGTTTCTTTTCATAGATATAAATAGGTAATATAAATCTAACCTTTATATGCGTTAATTAGTATTGGTATAATAAATTATTAAATCATTTAATAAATAGATGAATTAGAATTATTATTAAATAAGTATATGATGTCAATTTAGTTGGAGTTAGGTCAGTTGGTAATAACTAATGAATTTCTTATTATAAGATTCACCTAACTTAAATATGATTTCTAAATGGACCATGACTTTTTAGAAATTATTTTTAATATATAATGGACCTATGGTATTTAATTAGTTTACATTCATTTATTATATCCTAGTACAATTATTTAAATTAACTAATATATATTCTTTTTATAAGATTTACCTAATTAAACTAATTTCTAAAATTTTTTAGTAATTTAATATAACAAAGGAATTTTTTATTATAAGATTTACCTAATTTAAATATTTTCTAGAAATAATAATAATTTAATATATCAAGAAATAGATTAGGTATTTTATTAGGAATAAAAAGATTATTGAAGAAATTTAAATGAATAAATAAAGAGAATTTAATTTTAAAATTGGATTTCTAATGGTCCTTAGATCTAAACAAAAATAAATAAAAACTATTTCAATTAGGATATGATGGACCTATGATATTCTTTAAATTAGTTCGCTTTTAGATGTTTATATATATTTATTAATATTCAAGTATCATACAGTTTAGTTAAATTAACTATTGTATTATTTTAGTTTTTAGATGTTTATATATATATTTATTAATATTCAAATACAGTTAGTTATATTAACTATTGTATTCTTTTAATATATAATGGTCCTAGCTTAACTATTTTCTAAAAATAATATTAATTAAATATAACAAGAATATTATCAGTTTGACTGGGGTCGGTAGGTCAAAAATTAGCCGTTGGGAATATAGCCGTTGGAGTCTCTGCACATACTATTTAACAAGCTAAGCTGGATTGGTTTTTTCAACTTGTCCTGACGATGAACCACACTGGTTGGTTCGAAACACGTCGACAAAAGAGTTTTTATGTGATTTCGCCGAAAAATTTCTCTAAACAATGTTATGGATCACAGAAGTCTAAATTCCTTATAATTTCCCTGCAAGGAGAAGCCGCTGCTAAAAAGGTTCATCGATTCGAGCGGTCATGCATGCAGGTCACTAAGTTGAAATCCGATCTAGTATTTCTTAAACGATGCAGAGATTCCTCGGTTCTATCCCTTTATCATGGAATGGAATGTGTGAAGTCTGTACTGCTTGCTGCTCCTTATTGTTTTGAATAAATATGGGCTGGGTTTGAGTCTCCTTGGCCTTGTATCATGGGGTTCTGTTTGGATAGCTACATCCACTGTTTTTGGTGTTCTTCTTGAGATTTTCCCCCTTTTCCGTGTCCTTATCTTTCATCTGAGTTGTTTCACTAAATTTTGCATCTTTTGTTGTCCCTTTTGTAGCCTCTTAATTTTTCTCTTCTTTTTCTTGGGAGGAACAACTATTTCCTTATCTATTTCTATTCTTTTTGGGCTTGGCTGCTCAGCTAGATTTTGTTCTTCAAGGGCTATGCCTTTGCCCTGGCTAGTTTCCATATCCTTTGTTTGGAGCATCTCTTCAATGTTCACATTATCCAGACTAGGTTCCTCTAGAGAGGTAACCCTAGCTTGGTTTGCCACTTCCCGAGTAGATTCTGCTCCTGCTTCTTCCTCATCATTTATTTCCTCTGATGTATTCTTGTTGTGGGCAGGGTGTTCGTGTGATTGCTCTCCCTCAGTATTGAGGTTGAGTGGACTTTGGGGCTAAATATACTCACTCATATTGGCCAAAATACAGGCCAATTCATCCTCTTGCAATGGGTTTCATGGTGGACTTGCACTGGGGGTTAAGGGAAGTTTCGCTTCCTCCCTCTCTTCTTCACTAGTATGCTTTGTTTCTTCCTCCAATTCTGATTCTTGTTTGTCTCTTCCTTCCAGCTGTAAGGGTTGTTCAATTCAAGAGATATGTAATTCTAAGGGTTGGTTGCTACTGCCATGGAGGTTCTTATATGTTCCCTTGTTTGTTCTTAATTTGGAAGGGTGTCTACGTTTTTGAGTTCTTCTTGTTGTGCTAGTGGTTCTTTTACTTTTTGGGGCCGGTAAGGCTAATCCCTTGTCTATAGAAAACACCAATTCTTCCCAATTGGTCTGCTGTTGAGCAAGGATATGGATTAATATCAATCGAATTAAATAATGATGGCTCACTATGGTATCTATATGGCAGGATTTTTTTATGCTCTGAGTAGCATCATGCAGCAAAAATTCAAATATGCATGCAAATTGACGGCACATTTATGTTTCAGAACTACTAGTAATTTAAGGTGGCATGGTCTTACCACATCCTTTCTTCCACTGCATATAATGTAGCTCTCCACTACTCTAGCCTGGGAGACAAAATTTACGAAAAAGGACAACCATGGAGTTTTCTTAAGTTTTTCTTCTGACTCCCTAAAATTGAAAAATGTCGAGTTTCTCCTATACTGGACTCGTTAAAATTTCACAGTAAACGACCTGTTCAATTACAAACAGGAATGGACCACTC
>APFE031670534.1:0-14541 GCA_000404065.3 Pinus taeda
GGCTCCGGAAGTTCAAGACCCGAAAAACTGCTAAAAATAGTAAGTTGTGCTACAATTAAGGAAACTGAAAATGCTGAGGGAAACAATGATGGGGGTCCAGATGGACTTGGTAGGTGGCCACCAATATCCACCTGGATCATTGTCACATGGAAATATAACGATGAGCCAAAGATCCTGAAGTGACCCACATTTGGTCTCTTACGAGAGAAAGCTTCCTCTGGTGTTTTCATCCCAAGTATGCGATGCAGGCTTCTATTTTGCAAATAGACCGCTGTGTTGCATGCCTAAGCCCACAAGTGAAGTGGTAGGCGTTGGTCATGCAACATTGCCCGTGCTGCCCCTCTAATAGTTCTGTTCATCCTCTCGGCCACACCATTATGTTGTGGGTTATTATTAATCTAGGTTGTCATTGATGTCAATATAGCAGTGTTTGTGATGGAAAATTCTTTAATACATGATTTCCCATTGATGCCCATTGATCATAATGCTCATAGTGATGAAAGTTTGATATATGATGATATGATGAGCTGGACGACAATTGAACAACAATTAAGCAACGAATTATGCAGGAGGTCAATTGATCAACAATTGAACAATAATTTAATAGCAAATGACACAATAGATCCAGTAAAGAAACAAGAGCAAGAAGCTGAAGAGTAAGATGAAGAGTTTATTGAAATCCATGAAAGAAATAAGTTATTGGAGCAAGATAAGCAGGTTATCGCATATGCCCAAGGGTAAGTGTTATCGAAAGAATAAAGAGCAACAATGATAACAAAGGAGTAAAGAAGAAAACTATGGGAAGAGCAGAAGAGTGAAGAGAAGTCACAAGAGCAACAACTATCGGAAGAGCGGGGTAGGAAAGTACAGACTTCCTTGATCGTGGCTGAAGTCCCGCACTCAATCCTAGCCTTCGATCTCATAGTAAACCCTTAGATCACGGTCAACTGTGGGGGTTAAGGCTGTTTTTAATCCATGTGCCAGTCGAAGTCCCGCAAACCATCGATTGCGATAAGGCTGTGGATCTGACGGGTTTCTTAACAACTGTTTATTGAAATAATGCATCCACCGCATCATGAGTCTTGAAGCCTTGTTGTTACACTGAAATCCTTTGATTGCAATATGTAATACAGAGGAAGTAATAAATCATGGGAACCCATTTGATAGTATATAATATCAACAGCAATCATACCGACAATTTTATTTTATGCCAGCACTCAAAACCTTTGATTGCGATATGTAATATGGACCCGATAGTTCCATTACATACGCCTTAAGATGATATCACGTTCGCCACATTGCAATTCTCTTTAAAGCCTTGCCACATTGAAATCCTCTGGTTGCGATGTGTATGTAGACCCACTCCACCATTATAATGCGTCCTAAAGAAATATCACATCCATCGCATATTGCAAGTCTTGAAAAATGTAACAATGGTAAACTGCGATTGCAATAAGACTTGTGGACCCAACAGACCACCGATTGCGATGGAGCTATGGACCCAACATATCTATTAACGACTGTTTAATATTATATCTTGTCCATTTCATCTGCAGTATGAATTTCGACCATGTTACATCGGTGATGTTAAGAGTTGCGATTGCGGGACCTCCAAAAGTTGCGATTGCGATTGATGACATGGATGTGGGACGTCATTGGATAGAGGAAGCTAAAGATTAGGAAGCCGAAGGTCGAGCGAGAAAAAAAGGAAGCTCGAAGATCAAGCAAGCGAAGAAGGAACCCGAAAGGTCGAGTGAGCACAGAGGAAGCCGAAGATCAAGCAACCGAAGAAGGAAGCCGAAAGGTCGAGTGAGCGCAGAGGAAGCCGAAGATCAAGTAAGCGAAGAAGGTCGAGTGAGTGCAAAGGAAGCCAAAGATCAAGTGATCAAAGAAGGAAGTTGAAAGGTCTAGCGGAAGAAGAAAGGAATCCAAAGCATGAGCGAAGAAGGAAGCCGAAGGGTCCAGCAGAAGAAGAAGGAAACCGAACGTCAAACATTCTGTTGACTGGGTTATTTATTGGAAAGCTCAACCCTGTGTTTCAGTGTGATTTTAGATAACAGTTCAAAAGGACGCTCTGCGGATCTAAGAAGATTATCTGAGTATGAATAGGGTAGGTTTGTTGTTTTTAATTGAACGCACAATTTGAAACTACGTCAGTCACTCCTCTAAAGAAGTCATTCTTGAAGCAATTTCTCCTAAAGCGTCACTCTCGAAGCAGTACTGTGATAGTAAGAATAGAGGGTCAAAACAGAGTTGTTTTGAAAATACATTAAGGCCTAGCACAAATATCTTGTTAATAAGTATCAACAGATCTTATAAACATTGTTGGAGATCATGATGGCTATTTGAAATCATCATGAGGTAACTTTGCAGACTCTGTGTGGGCAATATGAAGAGTTGTGAAGACTCATTCATATGAAGACAGGTTGTCATTGATGATGTAGCATGGAGACTACAGCGAAGCTGTAGATTGACAGAATTCAGTGAAGAAGATTTTGGGAGCAGAGAATTACTACCAAACATATCCAGACAATATATAGTAGAGCGTTGGAGCCCTTGGGGTTGGTGCCTCAGAATTGGAAGGATTGGTGTCCATGGAGTTGGTGCTACTAAATCCAAGGTTGGTGCCTTGACAAGACAGGGTTGGTGCCCTGGAGGTCGGAGCCTCACAAAAAGTCCAAGTTGGTGCTTGGCAACATGTTGGAGCCTTATATATATATAGTATCTGATTTATTGTAAATATTATATTAATAAAAGAATTTATTCCTATTGTTCATTTTGTGTTCTAAATATAAATGATTTAACTGGTAAAAATAAAAATTGAAAAGGAATACTGATTCACCCCCGTTCTTAGTATTTCCAACAATGAGGCGTTGTCAACTCTCGTTTAATTCCTTCTACTGCACATAAGTCCTTAAACTCTTGAGAGACATACTCTCCACCGTTGTTGGTTCTCAAGGCTCTTCTTTCCTGACTCTTTCTCTACCAAAGCTTTGAACTCACAAAACTTTGTGAAAGTTTGGTCCTTCTTTGGCATGAAATAAATCCAGCATTTATGGGAATAGTCATCAATGAAAATCACATAATACTTTTGCTTCATTGTGGATGATGTTGAGAATGGTCCACATAAATCAGTATGAACTCGCTCTAAGGTAGCCTTTGCTCGATTGTCTTGATCATGAAAGGAAGACTTGGTGTACTTTCCTAAGGTACAACCTTTGCATCTTTCAAGTTGCTCAAGTTTACCTTTGGGAAGTCCTGTAGATATCTATTGCATTATCTTCAAAGCCCCATGATGCAAGTGGCCCAATTTCCTGTGCCACAACTCACTAGTGTCTTGGATTTGCACATTTTCTACTTTCATACTCAATGCTGCATAATCATCTACCTCTAGTTTATAGATATTCTTCACCCGAATCCCTATCCTGTTGGTCTGACCTGTGGCTATGTGTCTTAGGAACACCTTTCCTTTACTAAAAACAACATCGTAGCCTTTGTCCTCCAACATCGTGACCGATACCAAGTTCTTCTTCAGTCCAAGCACATACATCACATCTGTCAAGGTGACAGGAGCTCCATGCTCCCTCTGAAAAGAAACCGTGTCCACTGCTGAAACACTATACCTTTTGTTGTCACCCCTCTGTGCGCATCTTGAGGTCTTTCTCCTCCAAGGCATTGAATAAAGTTTCATCATCGTTCATATGGAATGAGGCTCCACTTTCAAGATACCAGACACACCCCATCATCAATGACACCATGCATGTGATGAGGGTAAAGTCCATTTTGAATTGAGAGGCTAATGCCTCACCTTCCGATCCTTCCGAGGATCCCTTCTTGGAATTCTTCAATGGGAAATTAGTCGCATAATGTCCTGTCTTGTGACAATTAAAGCATCTTACTTTAGACATGTCACCCTTCTTCCCTCCATGAGAAGAATTCAATTTGAAATGGGAAACCTTCCCCTTTCCTTTCCTTGCCTTACTTTCCAAGGCCATATTTTCTTCATCATCATTCTTGGATGAAGAACCATATCGTGTGCTCCTCCTGATCTCCTCCTACATAAGATCCGACCACAGTCGTTCCCAATCCGACAGTTTCTCCCTTCCATTCACAGAGTCCTGGTAGCTATTCCAACTCTTTGGAAGGCCAAGGAGAGCGAGGCTCACCATATCATCATCGACAGTAGTTATTCCCACATTGCCAAGCTCATCTCTGCAAGTGGTGAGCTTGTTAAGATATGTGGAAATAGTATCACCCTTCTCCATCTTGATTCTTCGAAGCTTATCCTTGAGCGCTAATTTCCTCTGGCCGCTACTGTTCTGGTAGAGGTCCTTCAATGTCTTCCACATTGAAAATGGAGTATCCTTCCCATGTAGACTCAAGACAATATGGTCTAGAACTCCCTCAAGGATGATCCGTCTCACCTTCGCCACACACTTCTTCCACTCAACCAACTCTTGTGCATTAGTTGAAGCTGGCTTTGGGATTTCTTGAATGAATTCTTTCAAGCCATTGTCTTCTAATACAACCTCCATTCTATCTTTCCATGCTATTTAGTTCAAGCTACCTTCCAAGGCATACTCGAGTCTCAAGCCATAGAATGCAATTGGCCAACCTTGAAGTATGATATGAATTCAATTTGCACCTGCAACCCTGAACTTCAAACTTCGAATTCTCTTCTCAGTATACTGTTCACAGCTCTGATACCATGTAGAAAATTTCTACAAATCCAGCTCTGATACCATGTAGAAAATCTGATGGTATGTTAACTCGATAATGCAATATACATCAAAGCAAAATACTATAACCTACTTCTACTATCAATTTGCGGAAGCTTAAAGATCAAGTTAAACAATATAACCAGAAGAAGAAGAATCAATGGCACAATACACATGAAAATACTTTGGGGAAAGCCTCATCTAAAAACCCTACACTATTGTATTATCATACATGGTGGAAATACATAGGAATTATAAAAAGCCTTAGCTCTCACAGCTAGCCAGCTCTCAGTACAATCCTCATAGATGCTCACAGACAATCTTGGCTTCTCTCTAGCTTTCCTCTCTACCCTCCAAACTCCTATTTCCCTGCGCTGTTCCTTGTGGATGATTCTCCTGTACCAAATGGATGATCAACCTTCCAAAATTGCGCAATCCTCAAGGATTAAATCCTTGATTACATGCATGAGTTTTCTCCATGAGAAAACACATGCAACTGATAATACATTGTCCTTGATTTTAGTCTCAACTAGGTCTTTCTCAGAATAGATATGCATGAGTTTTTGATGAGAGAATCTTCAGTTAACTGGAGTAGTAGTAGTTGAGTGCATGCATGCATCAACTGACTGTTAACTCACTATTAGTTCCTCAAACAGTTTGGAACTAATTTAATTGGACTTAACCCAGTAAACTGAGTTAACTAATTACAACTCAAATATAAGTCAATCTTATCTCCTTAATTTAAGGGATAACTCTTGCATGACTTCAAAAAGACTTCTAACTTGAATTTCTCCAACTAATTAACTTAAATTAAATTAATTAATTATTTCCAAGTAGCTGTTAAGACTAAATTCAATTTTAATTCACAGTTTAATTCAAGGACAAATTAAATTGGAATATTCTTGTTGCCATATTTCAACACTCCACAATCTTGGCCTGTTCCAAACTAGAGTCAACAGAGCACAAATCAGTCTAAAGACTACTCTTGGATTCTTTCATCGGTTCATCAACTGGTATAGCAGTGGGAGGATGATTATGTAAGATGTGATCAATAAGATCATCTTCATCAAGCTACCCCCTTCCTATAATAATGTCTAAAGTGAAGACTGGGTAGAGGGATGTCTGATAAAATTCTTTCTCTTCCTCATCCTCTAACCATAAGGGTAAATCATGCTCAATAGAAGGCTGAGCAGGAGGATACAACACAAGTTTTTTTGATAAATGTCCATTCTTAATAGTCATGTTGCCAACCTTGTAACTAATGTAGGCATCAACAATGGCCAACCAAGGTCTTCCTAGGATGAGAGGATAGCCATTAAACTTGGTTTTTGGGCTGGAGTACCAGGAAATGAGTGTGGTACTCCGAAGAGTCAATGGAGACCATCACATAATAACTCCCTTAGGAGCTACTGTGGATATGTGTGCAAGCTACAACAGTGTAGTGGTATTCCTCAAAGCCCCTTGGAGGTTGAGCTTCAACATTGTTTCTGTAGTCATTACATTGATTGCAACCCTAAGATCAATCAAGGTATTAGGTACCACAATACCAAGATATAAGTACTTTGGAGAGATCAATTTCCCAAGCATCATATCAGATAGTTGTCCAACAACATTGATTGTGGAGGTATCTCTTATTCTCCTCCCAAGTATTTTGAACATTCCTCCTTGATAAGCTTGTTGTAAATGGAAACATCCTTGATGGCCTGGAGAAGGGGTATCTTGAAACACAAGTCTTTCAACTCTCCCAGGAGTTCAACCTCTTTTTGGGTGTGCTGTTTAGGGTGGACCAACCTTTCAGGATAAGGAGGTGCAATGGCTTGAGGTACACTCTCTTCCTTATCTTCTTCAAGTTCTTCTAGTGGAGAAGGTGGGTGATTATCAGGGAGCACCTTCCCAGACCCAAGGTTGATCTCTTGGATTTCCACAACATAAGCAGGATAAGATGTCTCCCCACTGTAAACTTGTTGTGCCTGCTTATTTATTGGGTTCAGATTGGGTTAAGCAGGCATTTAAGGTTGCTTAGGTGGATTTTCGTGAGGAGGTTGTTTTTGAGGTTGACGTGGAGGAAGTAAAGCAGGAGGTTGGGTGGTTTTAGGCCTCCATCCTAGTGAGGGGTTGCTCCATTGGAAAGTTTGGGGAATATATGGATGAAAATGAGGGTTCATAGGCTAAGGATGATATTAAGGAACATAAGACCAAGGAGGATGTGTGGACCATGATGGATGAGGATGGAAAGGTGCATTTTGATTTGGATTGTAGTGAGGATAATGTGCACCTTTCATATCTTGTTGATATGGCCGAGGCCCTGGGGGTCTCCTTTGGTTAATGACTAGGTGCTCAAAATTATGCTCAAAACTCAAAGTTGTCAGAATAGTGTGGACCCTAAATGACCGTATAATTCTCATCATCCTGAATCTGATGCAACTCGTTTCACGCGAAACAGACACTGTATGCTCCCAAAAACGCGATCTGTTTGTTTTCCCGAACAAGCAAATTTGGTGCAGGAGTTGATAGGGATGTTGACTGGGCATCCGTATAGCTCAGCCAGCAAAACTAATATTCCTTGGAATATTTCGTGGAATATCCTAAAAATATTCCTTATAGTTAGCGAATCAGAAGGTGACAAGTGTCACTCTAGGACTGGTGTACAATGGCAGTGTTTTATTGGTGGGTTGATGGCCAACCACAGGCTGCCACATGGACCAACCGAAGGCCACCACATGGCATCTTGGGAGGCCACCAAAAATTGGTTCAACAACCGAACTGGAGGCTATAGGAATTGAAACCAACACCTCTCAACACACAGTGCCAAGTTTTACCATATCGCCAACCGTTTGTTTCTTAACATATAATGTGACTGGGTTTGTTTTAACATGTAACACCACTGAGGTTGGGAGGAGACCGCCAGCGTAACCGCCGACGACCCTCCCATGTGAACATACATACCGCCAACCGCAACAGCAAATTTCACCACTACAGTAATTGCCACCGCAACCGCCAGACCACCATGTGAACGTCCAATAACCGCGAAATTGTAATGTTAGTAGATTAGGTGGGGCAGGAGTTAAAATCCCAACCCCGGTCCCATGCCGCCACATGATTAGATTTTTCGGAGTTAAGAACATGGAGGTGAAATTAAGTGTCCTACAATTTCACCTGCCTTTTGCACAATTTGGCACTCTGTTAGCGGATTATTGGGGCAAAAATGTAGGACAGTTTCAAAATTTTGGAAATTGTAGAGCGAATAGTGGGAAAAATGGGAGAGGTCATAAATTCTTTTGTTTCCAACCAAATTGGAGGCAGAAAGATGCTAGGTGGCCATTTTTTGACATTTTGGACTCATTGGAGCAGGTTTCAGAAGCATTTGAGCATTGTAAACACATATTTTTACATTTTTGAGCATAATAGAGAGGCCCAAGCCATTGGAAGCCGGACCAAGGAGACGTAGCCCAGGAGGGGTGAACTCCTTTATCATGTTCCTATTGTAATGTGTTTTTGATGATCTTTTTCATGATTCTCTTCATAGACTACGCAAACTTCTATGACATTTAGTGGGTATTCATTCCTAGGATGTCTTTTAGTACATCTAGGGAAAAATATAACTAGTGCCATTTATGCTTCCTCTTTCTTCCTTTTAATTTGCATAATATCCATTTGCAAGGAAAAGGTATGCAACATTTCACTCTTACAATATTCCAACATACTTCCTATCTCATGCTTGATGGTTGTTATAGAGGGAGAGGAACTGGCCAAGCTTTGGCTAGACCTACCCTTCTTCCAAACAACCTTAGAGTGATTCTTGAATATAGTTTTGATGTCATCATAAGGAAATTGGTATATATCTCCTCCAGATAGCATGTTGAGGGTTTCCATTACATCCTCCCTGATCCCTTAGAGAAGAACTAGCTTGAGTGAATGAGGATCAAAGGTAAAGTTGGCCCTCCTATAATTGAGTTGAAATATCTTCTCTTTTAAAGATTCATCAAGTCCAAGGGTCATCCTAAATATATCCTCCTTTATTTCTTTGGACCTACAATAATCTCGATATTTTTCATTGAAGGCTTGTTTAATTTGGGCACAGGTAGTGATGTTGCCTCCAGGTAGACTCATAAACCAGCACAAGGATGCATATTTGAGGATAAAAGGAAACAACTTTAGCTTCTTCTCATCAGAGGCATAGTCATAGGTCCTACATTCAACAAATAGTTAAAACATGAAGGTATCAAGGTCCTTAGAGGTCGGGCCATGGAAATGTGGAAGGGAAGCAAGGCTTATATTTTTCATTCTAGCCTCTCCATTGGTTTCTTTGAGAGGGAAAAGCTCAATTTTCTTGTTTTCAGCCATGTTTTGGGTAGGTGAGTTATGTCCTTCTCCTCCTATAGGTTCTTCAAAAATTTCAGGTTACTCAGCTAGAGGGTCTTATAACTCGCTATAGTCAAAGAGGGAAGTTCACAGTCACCGAATAAGAATGAAGGTTGACTGCTTGAGAGGGTGGGGGTTGTTTGCAAGAATTTTCCTTGGTTATCCCTACTCCTACGAGGCATGAAAGAACATGTTTCTTTTTGAATTTTTCATTTTTTTTCAAAGCAATAAGATTGATGCAAAACAAAAAAAGAAAAGAAACTCTTAAGCAGAAACAACACCTACTTAGACACCTCCCCAGCAGGATTTCCAATTTGGCATCTAGAATTTACTTAGAAATTTGCTTCATGGGGCTTTGAAGATAATGCAACAAATATCTAGAGGACTTCCTAAAGGTAAACTTGAGCAAGTTGACACATGCAAAGGTTGTACCTTGGGAAAGTACACCAAGTCTTTCTTCCATGATCGAGACAGTTGAGCATAGGCTATCTTAGAGCGAGTTCATACAGATGTGTGTGGACCATTCTCGACAGCATCCACAAAGAAGCAAATGTATTGTTTGATCTTCATTGATGATTATTCTCATAAATGCTGGATTTATTTCATGCAGAAGAAGGACCAAACCTTCACAAAGTTTTGTGAGTTCAAAGCTTTGGTTGAGAAAGAGTTAGGGAAGAGGATCAAGGCCTTGAGAAAAGTTTTGTGAGTTCAAAGCTTTGGTCGAGAAAGAGTCAGGGAAGAAGATCAAGGCAACGGTGGAGAATATGTCTCTCAAGAGTTTAAGGACTTCTGTGCAGCAGAAGGAATTAAATGGGAGTTGATGGCACCTCATAACCCACAGCAGAATGGGGTGGCCAAGAGGAAGAATAGAACTATTGTAGGGGTAGCACAGGCAATGCTGCATGACCAATGCCTACCACTTCACTTGTGGGCTGAGGCATGCAATACAATGGTCTATTTGTAGAATAGAAGTCCACATCACATACTTGGGATGAAGACACCAAAGGAAGCTTTCTCCGGTAATAGACTAGATGTAGTTCACTTCAGGATCTTTGGCTCATCGGTATATTACCATGTGACAAAGGATGTATGGAAGAAGCTTGAGCCAACAACAGAGTTGGGGATACTTGTGGGGTACACTTATACACCTCACAACTATCATGTGTACTTTCCTACCAGTTGGAGGACAATGTTTTGCAGAGATCTCAAGTTTGATGAGCAGAAGGCCATGCGAGTTTCCCTTGAGAGGGAGCTCCAACTACAGGCTATGGAGGAACTGTTGGTTCCTAAGGAGGAGGAGCCTCAAACTGATGTGGAGCAGCCGCATGCAAAGGTTCCAAGAATGGAGACATCCACTCAAGTAAAGTCTTCCAGAGATGGACGAAAGCGCACAAGAGAAGCTGACATATTGTTGGAGGAGAGAGAATGTGGGAGCACCATTTTCTTAGTGCAGACATAGGAGGTCACTTGAGAGGTACATTGGATACATGGCCCTTACTGGGGAATGTGTTGAGACCGAGCTATCTTCCTTTAAGGAAGTGGTGCAGCAGCTGATTTGGGTTGATGCTATGGTGGAGGAGTATGACCCCATAGTTCGTAACAGTGTTTGGGATGTGGTTCCGAGACCGGAGAACAAGTTAGTTGTAAGTTCCCATTGGCTTTACAAGGTAAAGAAAGCTGTTGATGGTAGTGTGGAGAAGCATAAGGCAATATTTGTTTCTCGTCGCTTTTCACAGGCCGAGAGGATTAACTATGATGAGAATTTTGCTCCTGCCGCAAGGTACTCATCTATCATATCTATGTTGGCACTATCAGCATATATGGGTTGGAAGATCCATCAAATGGATGTGAAGACTACATTCCTCAATGGCGAGATTGAGGAAGAGGTGTACATAGAGCAACCAGAAGGTTTTCAGACCTTCGATCGTGAGTCACATGTGTGCCGACTCAAGAGAGCATTGTACGGGCCGAAGCAAGTACCTCGTGCTTGGTACACTAGGATAGACAACTACTTCACCGGGTTGGGCTTCACAAAGAGTGAAGCAGATGCGAACCTGTACCACATCATGGTGGAAGGTAAGCTGGTGATCATCGTTCTTTATGTTGATGATCTCATATTGATTAGTGATGATCAGTTGATCGTGTCTTGCAAGGAGGACCTTGCAAGAGAATTTGAGATGAAAGACATGGGTCTCATGCATTACTTCATTGGCATGGAAGTGTGGCAGAAAGATGGTGAGTTGTTTATGTCTCAGGGCAAGTATGCCAATGAGATACTTAGGAGATTCCACATGGAGAAGTGCAAGCCCATGTAGACTCCTCTAGCAGGTAACTGGAGGCAGGATGTTACTCCAAGAGAAGTAGTAGAGGCTACTATGTACAGGTAGCTTGTGGGTTCACTGATGTACTTAGTGAACACACGACCGGATTTGTGCTATGCGGTGAACCTGCTGAGTCAAGCGATGGTTCAACCTACCAAGAGGTTTTGGAAGGTGGCAAAGCATGTATTGAGGTACCTCAGAGGCACATGTCAGTATGGATTATGGTACAAACAGACAGAGGGAGTGAAGCTACAGGGCTTCACTGATGCAGATTGGGTAGGGAGTCCATCAGATCGGAAGAGCACATTAGGAGGGATTGCGCAGTTCTGATAGTGTGTGAGATCAGAGTGCATTATCGGTTTAACCTACACAACATATTTTCTACATTCCTTTGGAGAGGATTGCTATTTTGTCATCCAAATTGTACTAAGAAATTTTGTTGTTGAAGAATATTAATAAAACCCTCATCTGCTACACCGATTTTCTCACATTGTGTTTTTCCGGAGACATTTGTTCAAAAATAACATTGTCAATTTTATTGTGTGTGTGCTCTATATTTCTCAGTTCTTGTTTTTATTTTCTGCAGTATTTTTATGATGAAGAAATTGCAATGTGATTTATTTATTATTTTCTCGCAACAAAATAAACTACATAATTAATCAGTTAGAAGAATAAATTCTAGTTGTTTCATTTCAAGGGAATTTTCACACACCATCCAAAACGTCATCCTAAAAAAATCCCACACCATCAATCTAGGGCTCATGAAGGGGATGTCATGGAGATAGGGTATGACGTCATCATGCAAAACAATGTACCACCCCCTCTAAAGGGGTCTCAAGTCATCATCATCCTCAAATATCCTTAGAAATAGGGCAACATCCATCAAGTAGGAGTAATGCCAGCTTAGGGGCGTCCTATTAGCTCTACATACATCAACTCTCTGAGCAATGTTCTCGCTATAGAGTGAAAATTTTCAAGTTTGAAGATACATAAGAATGTCATAAAATGTGTTAAAGGGGTCCCAATATCAATGCTCCTCAATAAGTGGTCAATATTCAAGGTTAGAGTTTCTAGTGGAGTCATCATGTGGAGTGTAATGTCCTCTCTAAAGTGTTGGACAAGACTAATACAATCCCTCAAGGGATAAAACTGTAGTTGAGAGAAAACATCTAACATAATTCAAAAAATCAAGTGATATCAATATCATAGGTGCACAAAAAATAGGAGTATCATAGTGGGCCATATTTGATGAAAAAAGTATCAAAGTATTTCACACAAGCATCATCTTCAAATGTCTTCCTAGCTTATGATTTGTAAACAAGTTACTAGGCTTAGATATGGGAGGGTTATCACAAGGCCATACCATGTGATTCTAACCCTAAGGGGAGGAAAAATTCCAAGGCCCACCCATCAATCAATAGGTGCAAGTTATCAAAAGCATGGGATGTGGTTTACTTCATGGAGGATGCTACTTTCTTGTACCGGCTATGAAATTCCAACATCTTTGAGCATTATGATGTGAAGAGGGATCAATTTTTGGACTTGAGTTACACCTTTCCTGAACTTATTTTTACCACCCATCTTTTGCGCCTTTTTCCTAATTAATTTTCTTTTCCCTATTACATATATAGCTTGAGTTACAAGCTTTCATTGATTCACCATCAACCCTAGTAAGATGAAGCATTTCATTGTTCATGTGGGTTGGGATATTCAAAATTCATTTTATTTAGATAGATCATGCATTAACCAAGCACTGAGTGAGGGATAATGAGGGGGATAGATCTCAATATAGGGTTTTATCTACCTCATCAACCTCTTAGGGAAAATTTTTGAGGCTCCTAACCAAGGATGAGTAAAACAGGGAACTAATGCTAGTGACAGTTAACAATCATCCATAATATGGTATGTGAATATAAGGGGAATATGGAAGGTGTTTACTAAGGATTACCATGGAAATGCAACACAATTTGAGCTCCTATTTGTGCTGCTCTTGAATAGTGAATGAAGATACCTCAAGGAAGGTCACACTGGAGTAGGGGAAAGTGAAAACCACCAAGGTGAAGCATATGAACAAGAGTATAACCAAATGTAGACTATCATCCATTTCAACCTATTATTCATACTATAATACCTTTAAACATTAAATGAAAGCACCTGAATACAAAAATGGTTAATGACATCATATTTGATGACCCACCTTCATCAAATGAGAAAGCTAGATAAAAGAAAGCATTGACTAGAGTATGGATGAAAGTCACCTGAGGCTAGCTATCTATGGATCACGATAGGGCTATTGGTTGGAATAATAGGATATATTTTTTTATCCTAGGGATTACCTACATGGGTACTAGCTTCAAACTTACCAACCAAAACAACATCACATTACCAAAGACAACAAAGGCACAAACACAATTTGCAATAGCCTTAATCAACCTTTGCTCATAGCCTATAGAGGCTAATAAATAATTGTAGGATAGTGGTTATATCTGATTATGTCAAAACCCTAGATTAACTAACTTACTTCGCTTGTTCCATTATATAAATAGTTGTTAGTCAAACTAGGTCATAAAACAAGGGATTCCTTTGATCTTCTGAGCCTTTTCTACATTTGACTTTTCTCATCTATGAATTGTCCAAGTGTTTTGTTGTCCTCAATCTACCATGCTGTGTTTCTTCCAAAAATGAAATGGCCGAAAATCCTTGACCACACCTATTGACCTAGCCTCAAGTGAACTCCATTTTGTAGAAATTTTGAATAATTTAACACATATTCAATGGAGATTATCCTGATCATGTACTATTGCGGAAAACATACACAATACATAAGCTCCTCTACGTTGATCATCAATATAGCAACATCAATAACAATAAAACAGCAAGAGCATTCACACATTAACACAGTATGTATCCCGGGGAAAGCATCTCGCTAAAAACCAAAACTATCTGTATATTAATGATTGAGTCATGTAACATTACACAGCATAATACTTCTCACAAGTATCTCCACCTCTGTTACACACAATACAGCTCAGATCTGATTTCCAAATCTCTTCCGCTGCTTGCCTACCTCAACTGCGCAATCCTGCAAGAGAATACTGATGAATGAATGATCCAAATTCATATTTCCCTTGGATATACCA
>APFE031670535.1:0-22496 GCA_000404065.3 Pinus taeda
CCAAGAATTGTTCATTTATGTAATGTAAAGGAGGTTGCCCCCTCGAAGAGGCTGAATTCTAAGGCGCTGATCTATCTTTTCTATCTTTTCTTGAGCTCGTTTCATAACACAAACACATGTAGAAGTTCCGAGGAAGAGGATAGGTGTGCTAAGAACTTTGAAATGCTTTTAAAAAAATATGTTAAACATAAGAGAATTTTTCTATTTGGAATATTGAATAGCGAAGATGAATACCAAGCTTCCTCTACACAATTTTTCAACACTCTTTCTCGTTCATTTAAAGCACTGATAACATTGGACATAGCAGTAGCAATTTCAAGCATAGCAGGGTTAAGAGATGTTAAAACTATAAATGTGTTAGAAAACCTGCACAGTTGAATCTATCTAGTAAAATTTGAACACACAGCTTTGCAGAGCAAAAACACTAAAAAAAAAATCGAAAGAACAAAAAGAATTATTGATTAACAGAAAATAGGTTACAATGCTCATGATATACTACATGGGAGTCAACTAATACACATCACTGGGTGAAGATCCCAAGGTAATGCGCCATAGTGGTGATCAATGAGAGGACTCGACACCTACAAAAAGTTTCAGAGAGAACTAGCTAGTTGCAGAGTGAAAGGAGGAGCAAATCAGGGAGTAAATCATGCAGAAAGTATCTTGCATGTAGTCCCATTCATGCATGGATAGTCAAAGGTGCCAATATGGTGAATATTCCAATGTTGAAGCCTTGCATGTCAATGAATGCTTTAACTAAGTGTCCGCCTATGCTAGTAATGAAGGTCCTAGGTTTGTAGTACCTCCAACACCCCCCATGAACACCACTATGGGAAAAAATAGAAAATGGGCCCTGGCAACTAAGGACAAAGGTCACTCAAAATACAGTGCAACTTGTACTAAAATTGAGGAAAGAGGGAAAACCTTGTGGGAAACCACCCCCCTCAAAATACAATGTAATCAAAATAAAAGAGAAAGACAAGACAGTTGCTAAGCAACTGTGTCCTTCACTCCAAGACGATCACGTAGAGAGTGAAACTTCTGCTTAGTGAATGTCTTGGTGAAGATATCTACAGTCTGTTCTGCTAAAGAACAGAGCTGCAAATCGATGACCCAATCATGTACTAAGTCTCTGATGTAGTGCATATGGATCTCTATGTGCTTTGTCCACTGCCGTTTCACTTGATCCCTGTAAAATTTGGGAGTGCTCTGGTTGTCACACCCGATGACAGTGGCATGGTGGAACTAGATGCCCAACTCAGTGAGGAAGTGTTATAGCCATCGAGCTTGAATGGTGATGTTGACTACTCCTCTGTACTCAGCCTCAGTTGAAGAGAGAGCAATAGCAGCCTGCTTCTTGCTCGATCAATAGATAGTGCTAGATCTTGGACTAAGTGAATATCCAGAGGTGGACTTGCGATCAATGTTGTCGCCCGCCCAATAAAAATTTGTGAAGCCAAGGAGATTCAATGCAGTTCCTGCTGCATAGTGAATCCTGAAGGCGATGGTGCCCTGCACATATCGGAGAATGCACTCGACAGCTTTCCAGTGTAGCTCATGCAGCTCCTGCATGTATCTGGAAACTACCCTTATTGCATATGAGAGATCTAGTCTAGAGTGGGTGAGGTACAGTAAGCTCCCCACTAGCTTTTAATAGAGAGTACTGTATGGAGTGTCACCTCCATCCTCAAGGCAAACCCCAGACAGAAAAGGAGTTGGTGTTGGCTTGTAGTAAGTCATGTGAAATCTTTCGAGGAGATCTCGTGCATACTTAGCCTGAGAGAGTTTGATGCCTGTGGCATCTTGGCTGATCTCAAGACCAAGAAAGAAGTTTAATGGAACCATATTCGTCATCAAGAACCTATCATGCAAGGTCCTCTTGACTACAGAAATGGCTGAAGCTGAACTACTGGTGATTAGGAATCCTGAATAAAACCATGTGGCTGCTCCATGTAGATCTCCTCAGATAGGTATCCATGAAGAAAGACATTATTCACATCCATCTGATTTACTTCCCACCCCTAGGTAGGCAATGGAAAGTGCAAGGCCTATGGATTCCATCTTTTCTACTGGAGCAAAGGTCTCATCATAATCAATTCCATGCAGTTTTTGGAAGCCTTTAGCTACTAGCCTGGCTGTCTGTTTGGTGATTTTCCCATCTGCAACACTCTTGTTCTTGTAGAACCATTTGCATCAGATGAGTTTCCTTCCTGAAGGAAGGGGGACCAGATCCCAATTCTAGTTCTCGAGGAGGGAGTTGTACTGCTTCTCCATGGCAGACTCCCAAGAGGGATGCCCAACAACCTCAACATAAGACTGTGGATCAGAACACTAAACCAAATGACAATGCTAGGATGGTGTTGGTTTAGTGGTAGTGAGGGTAAGAGAAGGCTCAATAAACTCTGAGCTAGTACTTTGTGGATCAGAATTATCCCCCACAAGACCATTTCTAGCAGCTAGGTGGTCTTGTGCATATATCTCACTTAAGCTCCTTGTTCTCTGATTTATGATAGGGGAAGTTGATTCACTATAGGAAGTCTGATCTGGGCTTGGATGTGGATCATCATATGCATGCACTAGATTTGTATCTGAATACTCTATCTCTGGATCTGCATGCTCTGTATCTGTGTCTGAGTGTACTGAGTCATCAGCTTGGTCATGAGGTAGATAAAAGGTGTCTGCATGCAACAATTGAGGTGCATGTGAGAGACTTTCCTCAAATTGGACACTTCGCTCAATGATGAGCTTGTCTGTAGAGGAAATAAAGAGTCGGTATCCCTTCACACCATAAGGGTATCCAACAAAGATGCACTCAATGCTCTATGGATCAAGAGCTTTCCTCTTTTCATAAGGGATCTTGGCCCATGCTTGGGAGATGAAAACACGAAAGTGGGTGACATCTGGTTTAGTACCAGTCCAAGCCTCAAAGGGGGTCTAATCCTTGACAGATCTATGAGGATATCTATTCTGGACATAGCTAGCACAATTAAGTGCTTTAGCCCATAGCTTATGAGGTAGTGACTTAGCATGCAACAAGGAGGAATCCATCCCTTTGAGAGATCAGTTATTTCTCTCCGCAACTTCGTTCTACTGCGAAATGTATGGAACTATGTGCTGCAACTGTATTTCGGACTCAAGGCAAAGGTTATGAAGTATTGTGTTAACGTATTCCCCTCCATTGGCTATACAAAGGGCTTTGATCTTTCTCTCTCACTGTGTCTTAACTAGTGCTTTGAAATCTTCAAAGTGCAAAAAAACTTCAAATTTGGCCCTCAAAAGATACACCCAAGTATACCATGAGAAATCATCAATAAATGTAAGCACATACCTTGCTTTGTTGATGGAAGGATGAGGAAAAGGTCCCATGAGACCACTATGGATCAGATCTAAAGGAGAGGATGCTCTGTGAGTCTTGTCTGTGTCAAACGTTTCTCTAGGATGTTTGCCAAGGACACACCCTTCATAAACTCCTTTGGAGAAACTGATATTTTGCAAGCCTTCCACCATCTCATGCTTGCTTAGCTGCTGCATATATATGTAATTTAAGTGACCAAACCTCTCATGCCAAAGCCTACTACTATCATCAGCATGTGTAAGAAATAAGGAGGATTCAGATTCAATAAATTCAGAAAATGTATATAGTATAGCTCCATTGTTTACCTCACCGGTTGCAATCTTGGATCTGCTATGTAGGTCATATGTGTTCATTGCATCTGGAGTGAATTCCACTCACTTTTTGGTGTCGGAATGAGTGATCTGATAAACTAAAAGCAGGTTTACTGAAAGTTTTAGAACATGAAGCACATCTTCAAAGCTTCCGTGTAAAAGTTCCACTCTACCTTTTCTGGTGACCTCAATAAGTGAGTCATCTCCCATGAGGATGGGAGGTTCTTTGCATGCATCCAAAGAGGAATAGACTTCCTTTGCAATAGCCATATGATGTGATGCACCAAAATCTATAATCCATGCCTCAGGGGAAGAGTTAATTGCAACTAAAGCATGAAAGTCATTACCTTTCTCGTGTGGCAGATCCTGAGTTTTCTTCTTGGCGTCCTGAGGGATGTGGTCCCGAAGGTTGTGCTTCTGAAGAATTTCTGCCATTTGGTCAACTTGTTTCTTCATGCAAGAGGATTTTGGATGAAATCCTCGGTGACAATAGGTGCATTTTTATTCTTTCTTCCCTTTCTCATTTATGGAGCCAGAGGATTCATTGAGGGGCTTAGTGTACCCTTCCTTCTTTGGATGGGAATGAGCTTTTCCCTTGTCTTTTTGCTATTTATTTTTCTAATTTGAATGAGACCTGTGATTTTTATTGAAGCTGCCATCATGCACAGCAAGTGCATGCACTTTTGGAGGTTTGGTTTTCCCCATGCTAATGAGTTTATCTTGCTCAAAAGTGAGGGACTCCATGTACTCTTCGAGAGAAGGCATAGTATAGGATTTACCAGTTGCGAGCCTTATTGAATGGAATGTAGACACAGAGATGGAGTATTATGGTATAAGCCTTGACATAATAGAGAGAACTTGGCGACTATCCTCCTTGGATTTGTCCATTCCACAACCCTTCAGTTGCAGCAATAGATCATTATATTTGGTGAAAAAGTCTTGAATTTTGTCATAGTTTTGTGGATCCAATGAGAGTAGCTCCACTTCGAGTAGATTTCCTTTCATCTCATCTTGTTTCCCGTAGAGTTGTTCAACCTTTTTCCAAATCTCATTGGGAGTACTGCAAGCAGATAGATGAAACTGCAACTATGGGGAGATGCACATGCATACGGATCCGTGGGCCTCATCCATGCAGTTGAGGTACTTGGATTTCTCTATGGCTGAAGTGGGTTCCACTTCTGCAACCATGGTAGTCCTGTACAACCCTTTCTGACAAAGGTATCGAACCATTTGGTCCTTCCATTTGTGATAGTTGTACGGTGCTAGGATTGATACTTTGGGAAACTCTATTTTTCTATTGATTTTCGATCTCCAAGCTGTAATACATGCAAAATAAATTACTAGTGCACCTTTTATCTAGCGACCTATGGGCTCTAATACCATGTAAATGTGTTAGAAAACCTGCGTAGATGAATCTAGCTAGTAAATGTTGAACACACAGCTTTTCAAAGCAAAAACACTAAAAAAAATCGGAAGAAAAAAGAAGGAAATATTGATTAATAGAAAATAGGTTACAATGCTCATGATATACTACATGAAAGTCAACTAATATGCATCACTACGTGAAGATCCCAAGGTAATGCGCCATAGTGGTGATTAATGAGAAGACTTGACACCTACAGCAAGTTCTGGAGATAACTAGCCAGTTGCTGAGTGAAAGGAGGAGAAAATCAGGGAGTAAATCATGCAGAGGGATCTTGCATGTAGTCCATGCATGCATGGATAGTCAAAGGCACCAATCTGGTGAAGATTCCAATGTTGAAGCCTTGCATGTCAGTGAATGCTTTAACTAAGTGTCTGAAGATTCCAATGTTGAAGCCTTGCATGTCAGTGAATGCTTTAACTAAGTGTTCGCATGTGCCAGTGATGAAGGTCTTAGGTGTGTAGTACCTCCAACAAAAACTAGCAATGTCAAGCATAGCAAGGTGAGTGTCAAGCATAACAGTGTCACTCTCAAGCACTCACTCACTAAATAACCAAAAATAAAATGCCCTCCACCAAATGACAAAAAAAAAATTGCAAAATCAATAGACTTTAACCGTACTATAATAATTTATGGAACAATAACTAATAATAACCCATAGATAAGATTAACCAAATAAATGAGTTAGGAAGCCTAAGACTATATTTTAATGCTATCACAATGCTAATAAAATACAAAAATGACACCAATGCTATTAAAATACACATATAATACAAAAATAACACCCATATGAAATATCAATTCCTAAATCAACATATTAGGACAGTTACTTAACATAACACACAATGATTGGAGGCAAAACGAAACACAAAGATCACTCAATAATTTGTTGTTTTGCAATATATGTGATTTAAACTTCTGCTAGTTTAAACAACTCTTCCCATCATTGGATTGCATGTTGAAAAACAAAATACAGAAAATGATATACATCCCTGCAAAATTTATGCCATCACAATGCCTCTTGTAATATCGTGTTGCGTCTTTCCAACTCAAAGTGTTTTTTTAAAATGCATATGTGGAGGACGATGCTTTATAAGAAAATAGTTTCATTTCAATAACAAATTTAACATGAAATGAATACAAATTTCAAAATCATCTTAATTCTATTATAATTTAAATTTCATTATCATAAAAGGGTTTAATACAGTTTTAATAATCCAAAATTCTCAAACTTTAAAAACATTTTAATTTTTTCCAAGATGACAAGCATGCAAATCAGGGTTTGTTACAATATATATTTTAAAGATGAGAGTTTATTATTCAAACGTGCGTTAATATTAAATATCTAATAATTTCAATAATTTCTACACTCTGTTAGATAGTGATTTAGGGTATTTTTGGTTTCAATGTTCATTACTACCTGTACGCACTAAATCAATAATGCCACACACAACCCCAACTTCTATTTATAGCAACAAATTGCACTTTCTGTAATAATCTCATAGTTTTCTAAAATATTGTATACATTCATTTCATTTTCTGTCATAAAGTTGTCTTTTGTTGCAAAGTTAGATGGCAAAATGGATGCAACTATACCCTACCAGAGCTTGAAAGTTTTCCCAGGAAAACTCGAAATTGCTATGCGAGTACTATGAACAAATGAGTAGGGATGAACAACAACGCTGGGGTACCCAGACCTATCATGGTTGTCCCCATCTCCTACACCTCAGACAATTCTTCTCTGACTGACCAAGAAGAAGATTACAGAGAGCTAGTCAAAGCAGCGTCTCAGAAACAGAGGGTAACAACAAAGTTGTCGGATCATGAGACCTTTTCCCAGAGTCTGAGCAGTCCTACACGGCATTCTCATCTTTATAAACCCCTTGGCGTGGGGAGAATCGACGAAGAGGGTCTTCAAGGAGATGGCTGACGAAGATCTTTTCCACGCAGCCAAAGTTGTAGTGCCATTCAGAACATGAATCTCTACAGAAGAGAAATGTGAATGCTGTATAAAGGCAAAACCATGAATTCCTCCATGTGACAGATGGTAAAAAAATTGGCCTGATGTATTTACATGATAATTTACGAGAGCAAGAGTGGTTTTAATGTTGATTACTGTAAAGTACTTGGGCGCCTGTATATTTAGACGAGAGTTTTGATGTTGATTATCAATGGAGTGGTTTTAGATGATTTTTAATGCATTAGTATTATATTGCTTCCATCCGTACTGTAGAGAATGTCCTGTTTGTAATGTGCAAAGTTATGAAAAAATAATAAAATTAAAGATATACAAATAAAATATTTCTTAATAAAATAATAAAAATAAATATTATATATTATTGTTATTATTTTAATTAGGGTTAGGTGATGTTGTGGTGGTAAACATTTAACATTTAATATTTACATGTGTATTAAATAAAAGGTTAAAAATAATATAAACTCAAACAATATTTTAGATAAAAGAAAATTATAATATACATATCACATGAAAATAAATAGTAGCTATAAATTAATATCCATTTTATCCTATAAATTAAAATAAGTGAATATAACTTGAGTGGGCCTAATGTTTAAGACCACATGTTTCCTCCTAAGAGGTATGGTTAAGAGCATGTGTTTTCTCCAAAAAGGTCATAGGTTTAAAACCAAAAGGGGTAGAGTATGTATGTTGGAATAATGTAGAAATGATGTGTCCAAATAGAGTTGATGAGTTGTGTTCTCGTAGTTAGTGTTTGAGTCTATCTATCATGAGTTGTGTCCTGGTAGTTAGTGTTGAGTCTCTCTGTCATGAGTTGTGCTGTCTATGTGTGCCTATATAATGTATTGGTTGTCCACGCAGTTTGATCAATGAGATTTGATTTCATTCTTGTGTCTCTCTCTGATTTTCTACTATGGTATTAGAGCCTAGAGAGGGAAATATAGTGAGGCCTCTGAACTCAGAGCAAGAGGGCCTAGATCTGTGAGCAAGAGAGCCTAGATCTGTGAGAGCTGTGAGATCCTATTGGGGGTGGTTCATTGCTACCAATTATATTAAATGTCGTGGATCAATGATTTATAGAAATTTTAAAAGAATAAGATTGTTGGATGCGGAGGTGTGATTTGTGGCATAAAATTGTGGACACTTTGATCTGTTTGCTGAATAAGAGGCGCGACGTGAAGTTTGTGAAGTTAGAGAAGCAGTGGTGGTGAGTTGTTGGTTTGATTATTATGTTTCCAAAAGGATTTTCCAATCCATAAAGTGAGTTTGTTTTTATGAATAGTATAGTGTGGTAGATTAAAGGAGTTGTATGGATTCGTTTTTTCATGTTGAAAAAGAATTTACGTGGTATAAGGAGTTAAATATCTTTTTTGAGTGAACATTAAAAATTGTTGATAAAAAGGTGTATTTGGTTAAAAAAGGGAAAATAATTTTTTGGAAGCAAAGTTTGGTTTAAAAAAAAAGAGAAATAAGAAGTAATTTTGACTTTGTTTTTTTACTTGAAGCAATATTAAGTTTTCTTATTTTTAGAACCTGTGCATCTAGTTTTGGGTCTGGTGAATTTGGTTTTGGATCTGGTGAATTTGGATGTACATCTGGTGAATTTGGGTGTAGATCTGGTGGATTTGAGTGCATTTTGTTGATTGGAGACAAATTGTATTATCATTATGTCATTTTTTTTGGCTGACTTATTTGAATGAGTCCACAAGGCTTATGGAGGAAATTATGCAAATTGGAAATTCAGTGTCTTAATAGTTTTAGAGGGAAACAATTTGTGAATCATAGTGAGTAGGGCCGAGCCCAAACCCATTGCTGTTGTAACTATTCCAGATTGGGAAAAAGGGAAACAAAAGCGAAGGTGTTGCTACGAATGTCAGTTAAGGACAACAACATCCCTCATATTAGGGATTGTAAAACATCCAAAGAAACATGGGATGTTCTCAAAAGCTTGTATGAAACATCTAATACTAACCAGATTTTATTCTTGAAGGCCAAGCTTTTGTCAATTAAAATGGAGGCTAATGAAAGTATACACAATTTCATTTTCTGTGTTAAAGGGATAAGTGATAAGTTAGGAGACATTGGTGAAAAGGTGTCCAATACTGACTTGGTCACCATCACATTAAATGGCTTAGTGTAAGATTATCAAATTTTTGTTTCAAGTCTTTCAGCTAGAGAGAAGCCTCCTATTTTCGATGAACTGACAAGGATTCTTCTACAAGAAGAAGAGAGGATGAAGAACTTTAATTTGGCTCAAACAATTTTGATTTGGCATTAGTAGCCAAGGGTAAGCAGCCACACAAAGGCAGGCCATGAGACAAAAGAAAAGGAGGAAAGTTTCAAGCAAAGAAGAAATGTATAACACAATCTAAATTTCCAGTTCATGATAAGAGAAATGACGATTGTTATTATTGTGAAAAACCTCGACATCATGCTAAAGATTGATATAAAAGGGAAATATAATGTGTCTCAAGAGAAAAACAGAAGGCATAATGGGAATTTTGTGGACAAATACACCTCAATCAATGATGGATTTAAAAATATCAAATTGTTTGTTTCTGATGCTACATTGTCTATTGAGACTAATGATGTGATTGTTTGGTTCATTGATTCTAGTGCATTACTCCATATGTCTTGTAATAATGATTGGTTTGATGAATATCACGAGAAAATTGATGGAACATGTGTTTATCTAGGAGATAATAGATCCCTTCAAGTTCAAGCTTATGGAATAATAGGTGTGATGTTACCTAATGGAAAAAAGAGACAGATCCATGATGTGATGTATGTTCCTAGTGTAAAAAAGGATTTAATTTGTGTTTCTACTATTGTTGATCAAGATCTAAAGGTGGAATTTTTCAAATCACAGCGTGTTGTTAAAGATATCTAGGATCGCTATAAGTTTATTACCACAGGTACTAGAGTTGGAGGCTTGTATAAGCTGAATGTGACCAGGACAGGGCATCAAGCATTGGCATCTACAACAATGTCAACAGAAAAGTTATGGCATCAAAGGTAAGGAATTTAAATCACAATGATTTAATGTTACTTCAAAGAAAAACAATGGTTGAAGGTATTCCTATTATGAAGAATAATCATGTTGACTGTGAAGCATGTGCACTTGGCAAGCAAGATAGAGAGAAATTTCCTACACATGAAGAAAAAAGGCAAACAAAAGTACTTGAATTAATTTATACCAATGTATGTGGACCTATGCAAACTAGATCTCTTGGAGGAGCATTATACTTTATTATTTTTGTTGATGATATATCTAGATACACTTGGGTCTATTTCATAAGGAAGAAAAGTGATGTTCTTGAGTACTTTAAGGAATTCAAAAACATGGTGGAAAAACAAATTGGGAAATACATCAAAATTCACAGATCTGATCGAGGGGGACAATACAAATCAAGAGCTTCTAGCCAATATTGCAAAAGTCATGGAATTCTACAACAATTTATAGTGCCTCATACACTTCAGTGAAATGGAGTTGTTGAGAGGAAAAATAGAACACTAGTTGAATTTGCACGAAGTATGCTTCAAGGTAAAAACATCTATAATGATTTTTGGGTTGAAGCCATTAATAGTGCCCTTTATTTGAAAAATAGGAGTCCAACCAAAATTTTAGATCTAAAAACACCTTTTGAAGCATTTTATGGATATAAACCAAAAGTGAATCATTTAAGAGTTTTTGGATGCAAGGCATTTGCACATATTCCAAAAGATGAAAGAAGAAAACTTGATGCAAAATCAATTAAGTGCACATTCATTGGTTATTGTGATGATCAAAAAGCATACAAGTTGTTTGATCCTACTTCACATAGATTGCTTGCAAGTAGGGATGTGGTGTTTCATGAAAATGTAGATGAAGGTGATAAAATGAATAACATAGGTGTATGACATAATATTGATGATTGTGTCAAAATAGAAGAATGTTGTGAATAAGAACATGAGCAGGTACAACAACTGGTACAAGAATAGGTACAACTTCAAGAGAAAAAAACATCCAACAATCATGACACTCAAAGAAGAGAACAAGAGACTCCATAAAGCAGGAAGAATGATGAAAGCATTGAAACTCTAAAGAGGTCATCACATCAAATTCAACCACCTATAAGGTATGCAGATTATGCACTAACGTATCATGTAATGAATATTGTAGAACCCTCAAGCTATGAAGATGCTAAAGAATATAAAGAATTGAGAGATGCAATGAATGAGGAACACAACTCAATAATGAAGAATGAGACATGGGAATTAACATAATTTCCCAAAGATAAAGTTCCCATAGGATGCAAATGGTTGTTCAAACCAAAGTTTAATGTTGATGGTAGTATTGATAAGTATAAAGCTAGATTGATTGCAAAAGGCTATTCACAAAAAGAAGCCATTGATTATGAAGATACTTTTGCACCTGTAGCTAAACTCAATACAATTAGAATCATGATTGCATTAGCTACAAAACAAAATTGGAAAATACATCAGTTAGATGTCAAATCTACTTTCTTGAATGGTGAATTAAAAGAAGAAGTGTATTCAGTTCAACCTGAAGAGTTTATAAAGTAGGGACAGAAGCATCTTGTTTGTAGGTTAAAGAAATCTTTTTATGGTTTGAAACAAGCACCAAGATCTTGGTATGTGAAAATTGATTCATTCTTTTATGACAAAGGTTTTGTGAGAAGAAAAATTGATCCTAACTTGTACATCAATTGAGATTAAGATGGGAATATTGTCTTGATATCTTTGTATGTTGATGATCTTATCATAATAGGCAGTGCACTCGGGTTGATTGAAGAAATTAAAATTCAGTTATCACAGGTATTTGAAATGAAGGATCTTGGCGAATTGCATTATTTTTTGGGTCTTGGAATTTGGAGGGAATCTAGTAAGACAATTATCACACAAAACAATGCAAAGACAATCCTTGAAAGATTGCATATGTTTGAATGAAAACCAATGTCTACTCTTTTGGAACAGAATTCCAAGTTGTACAGTGATGGTGGATCTAAAGAAGTGAATGGAGCTTTGTATCATCAATTGGTGGGAAGTTTGAACTACCTCACCACTACCAGGCCAAATATAGCATATTTTGTTTGCATCCTTAGTCAATTTATGGCTAAGCCTTGTGAAAGCCATTGGAAAGTAGTAAATAAAGTCCTTCGATATCTGAAGGGAACACTTTATTTTGGTATTTTCTATACTGATGTTGAGTTGGTAGGATTTTCTGATTCAGATTGAGCTGCAAATCTTGATGATAGAAGATCAACCTCTGGATATGCATTCAATTTAGGATCGGGGGTCATAACATGGTGTAGTAAGAAACAACCAATTGTAGGAAGAAAGACTTGACCAATGCAACTTGTGAAGCTATTTGGTTAAGGAGGATTGTTGAAGATGTTGGAAAAAAGCAAATAGGACCAACAAGCATCAATGTGACAACCAGAGTTCCATGAAGCTAGAAAATAATCCAATTTATCATCATAGAATAAAACATATTGAAGTCCAACATCATTTTGTAAGAGAAAAGATAAAATCAAATGAGATTCATTTAGTGTATTGTAATACAAGTGAGTGTGTAGATGACATCTTTACCAAGCCTCTTGGAAAGATGAACTTTGAAATATGTAGACAACAACTAGGCATTGTTGAAAATCCATTTCTAGATTAAGGGGGGATGTTGGAATAATGTTGAAATGATATGTCCAGATAGAGTTAATGAGTTGTGTTCTCGTAGTCAGTGTTGACTCTATTGTCATGAGTTGTGTATTTTTAGTTTGAGTTGTGAGTTGGTGATCCAAATTATTTAGATCTAGATTGTCTTAGAAGTTGTCTATGTGTACCTATATAATGTACTAGTTGTCCAAGCAGTTTGATCAATGAGATTTGATTTCATTCTTGTGTCTCTCTCTGATTTTCTAATAATGCCTTCATAGACTTAACAGTCAAATCGCAGTTAAATCGTTGAGCACATTTAGCCTACATGGACCTTAAAATTGGATAATAATAATAAAGAATGATGTGTAAATTAAAAAAAAAAACCATTGGATTTGGATAATAACCTTAGAATTGGATAATAATAATAAAGAAAGATGTATAAATTAAAAAAGAAAATAGCTCACAGGTGCACAAGGACCTTAAAATTGGATAATAATAATAAATATGGACATGAAAATTAAAAAATAAATAAATATCCCACAGAGTGTAGCTCAATTGGTTATCATGTAAATTTAAAAAAAAAAAATAGCCCACTGGGTGTAGCTCAAGTGGTTATTGCCTAGTTTTGAATTCATGTGGAAGTCATGTGTAAAGCAAGAGATTCAATATTCAATTCCCCATGGGTTCCACCAACGAAAAAAACTACAAAATATCTAAAAATCGGGCATGAAGATTGGAACCATATCCATAAATTATAGCATAAAATACATGATGCATTTATTCACATGGAATTATACTATGCAACGATGGATATTCACCTCCACTTTACTATGGATGTTATTAACTTGTAAATAGGCTTTGTTATAATGCCCTGGGCCAATCCCATGGCTTATTAACTTCACATGATAATTCTCAATCATTCACATGGAATTATATTATGCAACCACGGATATCCACTTAAAATATTTTATTTTAACTTAATTTTATAACATTTTTTAATTAAATCTAAGAGAAAAAGGGTTATCCTTTTGAGATATATCTTGTCTCTCTACCCTCCCTACAAATAAACAAATGTTTTGTGGATATTCCATAGAGATTAAAACATGCAACCATGGATATTCACCTCCACTTTACTATGGATGTTATTAATACCATGAGCCAATACCATGGCTTATTAACTTCACATGATAATTCATTTCTCAATTGAAATATTTTATTTTAACTTAATTTTATAGCATTTTTTAGTTTAATCTAAGAGAAAAAGGGTTATCCTTTTGAGATATATCTTGTCTCTCTACCCTCCCTACAAATAAGCAAATGTTTTGTGGATATTCCATAGAGAGTAAATCATGGTTGTAATAAAATTAAAAATGAGAATGCTTTTATATATCAAAATGTGAAATTTATATAACACTAGCCTAATCCATCTTAACTATGTATCTACCAAATATCGAGAGGGACCAAATCTCTTTTCACTCTAAAAATGGTTTGCAACTCAAGAGATTTAATCTCTCGCCCCTTGATAAATTCGAAATTAAGATGAAACTATGTTTGTGTGAGATTTCAGTTGAAATTTATATTCTCTCGTGTTTAATCTTGTTAAATTTATTAAACATTAATATTGTTAAATTTATTAAACATTAATATAGCTTGATAAAAGTGAATGTGTGGGGCAACTAAACCTTCACCGAAATTAACTCATGTTACAATATCACAGGTGATAATATCAGATTTACATTAACTCCATTAACTCCTTTGCATGGAATTTAATTTTACTTTCATGGTTATGGGTCAATGTACCATGATGTGACATTTCAAGTCCTTATTGTGATGGATAACTTAAAAATTAAACTAGTTTTGATCAAAAGAATCACGAACCAAGTGTTCCCTTAAATCTCACTGCACTACTCATAAATGAAACTTACCCACTAAAGTTTTCTTTTGATTGAAAAAATTGTTTGTGTTAGAAAATGACAATGACCATATTTATGAGGTTTCACATCAATAAAGTCTTGTACCTTGACCTAAGGCTACTAAACGAGACATGGACCTGCACATGATATGCTTATCACTACAAACAAAAATTCTCCAAAGCGCAGAAAGAACCATGAATGATTCAAATTGGCAGACTTATGTGACGATGTCTAAGTTGAGAATGGGTTGAATTCATATGCCTTAGTCATTAATTAAAAGAGGTATCAAGTGATGCAGGAGCATCAAGACCCTCTTCATTTGTAAATATGGAATAAAAAGGGGGGTGTGATAATTTTAAATATTTTGTTATTTTTAAGAAAATAGGGAGTGTTTTTAGGCATAAAGCAGTGAATGTGGATCATTATGGGATAAGGAAAGATTTTCTATTTTAGAACAGGGAAAAAGATGGGGAAAGCCTCGAGATGCTTTTTACCATATGATGAATTGCATGTAGACTCTTAGAGCTTTTTGTTGAGTGATTCTAAATCATGCTTAGTTTTATAAATTAGGTAGTCTCAAAGACATTGACGATCAGAGAGAGGGAGTGTGAGAGGTTTTCTGGTTGGGAGCCTTTGGGCAGTTTGTAAAGGGCCATCAATTCTACTTATCTGGCCAACACAAGTTTCGTGAATGAACCAAGTTAAATTCTGCCAAGGTGTTGGAGGTGTTCGATTAACAGGTTTGAATGAATCGATGTATTTGAATAATTGTTACACAACTTGTGGATTTTAATTCCTGGCAACATTGAATCCTAAGTTCTGAGATGGCTGTTGAATTATGCGCATTTATATTTGAAGTGGTTATGAATTAAATGCGTAGTATGATATATAATGATGATGGTTCCATCCCTCTTACTGCTTATTTCTCTATGAAAGTCATGGTGATTCCATCCCGGTATTGCTTACAAACATAACGAGGTGATAATATTTTCCTTTGCTTGTATTTGAATGAAGAGATGCGACAGGCCTACGCAGAAGTTATCTGATCATTCAAGGGCACACATTATTGGGCTCTTACTTTGATATAATGTTAGGAATGCAGACCTGATGAAGAGTCATTGTTTCTTGACGGGTTCCTCACAAAAACTGGCTTGAAGAAGCATGCTGTGGGTCGTTGTGTTCCTTAGCTTGTCTACCGCGGAGAGGTTTGTTATTTTTAAATGATGAACAGCTTGTTTATGCATGTGACTGTGTAATGGATCAACTGAGTCGTGACTGATGCATATATAGGGAACGCAAGGTGCGATTATATTAAATGAAGCTCTATTTAATTGTTGTCTAAATCCTTCATTCATCAGGTCGCCGATAACAAATATCTTCAAACAACATTGATTCTGTTATAGCGTTAAGCGCTGAGCAACAGGGATGATTGAACCTTCCCCTTCGGCGCTTTAAAAATCCAACGAGTTTATGCCAAAGCAGATGCATGCATTCAACAGTGGAATTGCATTATTATTTCCGCTTGGTGCCTTTCCCAGCCATTGAAGCCGAGAAAATTCATGTATTATATGCGTGGAATTCCAATGTTCTTTGTCAAATTCCAAGTTTAGTTGATAATCAGCAGTTATATATTACATGCGTGGCATTCCCTATATATATTGTTGCACGGAGTTTGGAGTTTTGATTGAGGATATGAATATATGTTGTGGATGTGACTCATTTAGGTTGAATTCTATGAAACTGGGTTGAATTCTATGGGATGGGGTGAAGACTCTTTAATTTAAATGAAAGCTTTCATATGAGATTTAATGTTCTTATGATCATTGTGAACTAATCAAGTTTCTACGAGAGAGATTTTTTAAAAGATCCTGGTTATAGGCAGGCTTACCCTGCATCAAGTGGTATCAGAGTAGGAATAGCTCTTTTTGAAGGTTCAAGTGTTTTTTTTGTTAAGTTAATTGCATGTGATTTTTGGAACTGACGAATATTGTAGCAAAGAGTGCAGTGATAAAGGAGTCCAGCAAGGGTGGCAGAACCTAAAGATTCAACAGAGGTTGAATAAAGTTGCAAATGAGAGAAGCCTACAGGAGCAGTGGAGGATGCTTGAAAGGTTTCAGCAGAGGACCAGTGATTACCAAAAGACCAGATCCGGAGGGAAGGATTAGTGAGGTAAGTGGCAGCAAGAGAGTTTGCTGTGGTAGAGGCTTCATGCAACTCATAGGTGAGGAACTTATGGCGAAGGAGATGACTACTGAAAGTCATAAAGGAGAGAAAAGAGGTTCAGAAAGAGGCCACAAAGGAAAGAAGAAGAAATATGCCAAGGCAAATGGCATAAGACAGCAGTTGACTCACGAAGAGTATGAGAAAGAGAAAGCTGAGATAGCAGTTCATCTTGAGCTTTTGATGAAATTGTTGTAGGAAAATGTGAAAGACCAGAGACATGGTTTACTGGTGAGGAAAAGAGTGAAGCGGCAGAGGCTACAACAGAAAAGGGATTTACAGATAAGCATGCAGTTAACAGGGGAGCTGAGGAAAATGGAGCAGATGATAGATGTACAATTGAGACGGGAAAAACTTAGAACGACTGAGTTGGAAGAGGAGGTTTCCATTGGTGAAATTAGAGAGAAATAAGTCAAGACTGAAAATTCTTGTGATTTAAAAACTAATGAGTTGTGCATGTTTGCAGGTACAGAACAGGGAGATGAAAAAGCTGTAGAAATTGTTCAAGAAGAGTTGAATCTGAAGGCTGTTGATGCCGAGAAAGAAGGACCAGCTGATGATGAAGATGTGGAAAATCGTGTGAAGTTTCCAAGTTCTACTCCTAAGGAAGTTGTTGAATTTTATAGAAAACTAGATCTCGAAAGAAGAGAGTTGGAAAGAGAAACGACTTATGTGCAGCTGGTGAATGCAAATCAGCATACTGATGTGCTGACAGAGAAAGTTGAGGAGACATCTGAACCAGAGGAAAAAGTTGCAGATGAAATTGCAGATGATGAGCCAAAGCATGTTGCATAGGGACAGGAAGTTTGGGAGTCAGCAACATCTATGGCGACAGCGGCAGCAATATCCATAGTGAGAGATAGAGCAACATGTGGATTGATAGCAGCAGAAGAGGCACTGATGCCTTATATTTTTTATTCTAACAATTGTTTTGTGAGTACAAGTCTAATGAAGATGCTGGAAAAAATATGTTGGAATTGAACTGATGAGGCAGATGATGATGAAGGAATCCGGAAGAGAACAGCAGCAGTGAAACAAAGGAGAAGCAACAAGAGGAAGACAACAAAAGATTGCAAGAGTGTCGCTAGTGGAGCAAAGCAGCATAAGGTGTGGAGACCTGGAGAAGAACAACAGACAAAAGCAGTGGCAAATGGAAACTTGCAGCACAAGGTGTGGGATCCAGGCATACACAGCTCCCAACACATGATCAGGGGATCATGATAAATTTTAAGGTTGGGTGTATGATGTAGGAGCATCAAGATCCTCTTCATTTGTAAATATGGAATAAAAAGGGGGGTGTGATAATTTTAAATATTTTGTTATTTTTAATAAAATAGGGAGTGTTTTTAGGCATAAAGCAGTGAACGTGGATCATTATGGGATAAGGAAATCTTTTCTATTTTAGAACAGGGAAAAAGATGGGAAAAGCCTCAAGATGCTTTTTACCATATGTATGCATTGCATGTAGACTCTTAAAGCTTTTAGTTGAGTGATTCTAGATCATGCTTACTTTTATAAATTAGGTAGCCTCAAAGACATTGAGGATCGGAGAGAGGGAGTGTGAGAGGTTTTCTGGTTGGGAGCCTTCGGGCAGTTTGTAAAGGGCCATCAATTCTACTTATCTGGTCAACACAAGTTTCATGAATGAACCAAGTTAAATTCTGCCAAGGTGTTGGAGTTCTTCGATTAATAGGTTTGAATGAATCAATGTATTTGAATAATCGTTACACAACTTGTGGATTTTAATTCCTGGCAACATTGAATCCTAAGTTCTGAAATGGCTGTTGAATTATGCGCATTTATATTTGAAGTGGTTATGAATTAAATGCGTAGTATGATATATAATGATGATGGTTCCATCCCTGTTACTGCTTATTTCTCTATGAAAGTCATGGTGATTCCATCCCGGTATTGCTTACAAACATAACAAGGTGATACTATTTTCCTTTACTTGTATTTGAATGAAGAGATGCGACGGGCCTACGCAGAAGTTATCTAAGCATTTAAGGGTGCACATTATTGGGCTCTTACTTTGATATAATGTTAGGAATGCAGACCTGATGAAGAGTCATTGTTTCTTGATGGGTTCCTCACAAAACCTGGCTTGAAGAAGCATGTTGTGGGTCGTTGTGTTCCTTAGCCTGTCTGCCGCGGAGAGGTTTGTTATTTTTGAATGATGAACAACTTGTTTATGCATGTGACTGTGTAATGGATCAACTAAGCCGTGACTGATGCACATAAAGGGAACGCAAGGTGAGATTATATTAAATGAAGCTCTATTTAATTGTTGTCTAAATCCTTCATTCATCAGGTCGCCGATAACAAATATCTTCAAATAGCATTGATTCTGTTATAGCGTTAAGCGCTGAGCAACAGGGATGATTGAACCTTCCCCTTCGGCGCTTTAAAAATGCAACGAGTTTATGCCAAAGTGGATGCATGCATTCAACAGTGGAATTGCATTATTATTTCCGCTTGGTGCCTTTCCTAGCCATTGAAGCCGGGAACATTCATGTATTATATGTGTGGAATTCCAATGTTCTTTGTCGAATTCCGAGCTCAGTTGATAATCAGCAGTTATATGTTACATGCGTGGCATTCCCTATATATATTGTTGCGCGGAGTTTGGAGTTTGGATTGAGGATGTGAATATATGTTGTGGATGTGACTCAGTTAGGTTTTATTTCATGAAACTGGGTTGAATTCTATGGGATGGGGCCAAGACTCTTTAATTTAAATGAAAGCTTTCATATGAGATTTAATGTTCTTATGATCATTGTGAACTAATCAAGTTTCTACGAGAGATATTTTAAAAGATCCTGGTTATAGGCAGGCTTACCCTACATCATCAAGAAGAAATTTTCCTTAACTATTATAAAAAAAATATGTAATTTTGAAAGTTTTTGAATTCATACACCTTAGTCATTGATCAAAAGTAATATCAAGAAGAAATATTTTCTCTAACTATTATAAAAAATTTAAAATGTAATTTTGAAAGTGGTTGAATTCATACACCTTAGTCATTTATTGAAAGTGGTATCAAGAAGAAATTTTCCTTAATTACTACAAAAAAATTAAAAATGTAATTTTGAAAGTTCCCACCACCTTTGCATAGTGTTTATCTCAATAGTTTTAGAGTGTATCTTTTAAAAGTTGGAATCTGTATATATTCATCACTAAAATTTACGAGTGAAATTTACACGATACTTAAACCCATAATTTGTTCTTCATTTTGAATCTTCTCACACTGGTTCGAACACTAGTTTTTCCTTGTACTGTACCGAGAAACCGAATATTTCATCATCTTGTTAACTGCTAACTCCTAATAAATAATCCAAATTTCAACGTGTTTATACTATTAATTTAACGGCCTGCTACTATGCATTATAAGTTGACCCACGAGTTACATATTTCGCCTGAAATTAGAGCATTGTTACTATAAAAAAACTGGAGCTTAATATTGTGGATTTCTGTTATTAATTAGGCAAGTTCACAACTGATTTGGGCAATAATCCAAATTTAAATGACAGTTACATCATAAGCCGCAGGGAAAAGGAACCATATAACGCTGGTTTTATTACCAAAAAATATACTTGTTGAAAAATAGTAAGACAGAGAAAATGTGCTTCATTATGAAATTAATACAAATCCAATGCCAAGAATAACATGATATGTGTCTATACATTAGGCGATATATGTCCCTACATCATTAGTAACTTTTTGTGCCCATTGGATAGCCATTACCTTGGCTGCTACCATCCTTACCTGTCCCAGCTTCGTGTTTTACATCACCTCTGCTTGAAATTTTTCCAAAACAATCATCTAGATATGCAGGACAATATTATAAATTTGTATTATAATAACGAAACTTTTAAACAGGATTATAATTCCACTGATTTAATGTGACTAAACTTAAATCATAGAAATTTGACTCAACGCTTACTTAAAGTAAAGATGAAGATAACTATTCAAAATCTACAACCCCTTTTAATGGTTGGAAATGCATTCGGGATGTGGGGCTGTGTCACAACTGTTTTACTTTCAAGGATGACAAAGATAGTATATTTTTCAAACACGCTGTAGTGTTAAATATCTAATCATCGGTTAACAATCTCTACGTATACCTAAAATAAGAGTAGTTTAATTAGGCTATAATTTTGTAAGATTTTAATTAAAATTTTGTATAAATTTTGTGAAATTTAAGTTAGAGCTGTTAAACACACATGGTGAACAAGAGAAAATATGAAAAATAAAGCATGCAATTCAATTTTTATTCACAAATGATACACATTTATAGTACATGTGGTGACCGTTGGGATTCACATCCCGAGGTCCCTTGGACTGCTTAGTCTCTTTAGCTTCCACACTAACCCATTTAGGATTAGGTGTCCAACATTCCCCCCCTTAATCCGAAGGGTTATGTATGAGTCCAAGAAAGAGCTGTAATACAAAATGTGCAATAATGCATGGCAGCACTAGGCTGAATGTGCTCTATGAAATGTTTGTAAAAAAGGGCGGTGGTTTAAGGATAGCCACCAACACTGGAACGCTTAGTGCAGTTCCCGGAACTCTTCCAAAACTGGCAAGAAGCTGTAAGTCTTCTGCTAGAGGAAGTGATCCTATTGTTTCAAAGAGGGAAACCTTCAACCATAAAGGGAGGCCTCACCCCATATAAAAGGTAAAACTTCAACCTGTAAAAGGGAAGTCTCAACCTGTGATGGTTTAAGGATGACCAAAAACTCTGGAATGCTTATGCAATTCCTGGAACTCTTCCAAAACTGGCAAGAAGCTGGAGTCTTATGCTAGAGGAAGTGTTCTCAATTTTCTTCCCGGAACTCTTCCAAAACTGGCAAGAAGCTGAAGTCTTCTGCTAGAGGAAGTGTCCCAGATTGCCCATTGAAGGCATGTTCACGGGCATCTTTGTCTCTGGCTACAACTCTGAAACTGGTGTGGCAGGTTGTGGCTCAGGCTCACTTGATGTGGCTTTGAAGCTTGTAGATGACCATCATTTTCCCCCCTGTCAGATACAAGGTGAGAAGATGGAGAAAACTCAACTGCAAGACTGTTCAATATTCTGGAACAAGTTCTAACATGTGTTTGGAATATCTTCTTCGCTGTTGATGCCCATTGCCAAGAAGCGATCCATCCTAGATGAATCTTTGTTCTTGTAGGACGTTTGTTGCTGAAGCATCTGTGTGAAGAATGACTGGTTTTATGACAGTGCTTACATGGATGAAGATCAAAACAGTGATCTTTCAAATGGCCAACTCGGTCACAGTGTTGGCATTTTACGATCTGTTGTTGTTGTTGTTGCTGTGGAAGAGGAGCAGAGTCTGGAACAGCTGAAGCTGAACTGTCATGAGGAGCAGGTGAACTGTCATAGATGAATCCAGCACTCTGAAACTGAATGGGCTTGGCATAGTCTGGAATATGAAAGGACAATTCCTTATCATATCCAAGACCAGTTATGTGCTTGTTGTGGACAAGCTGTTCCCAAGGTCTGATGATGGGCTTCGGAAGTGCAGACTGAGTTTCTGCATCTGCATGTACAACTGCTGCATTATTAACTTGCTGCTGATGGGTGGTTGTCTCAATGTTCTGAACAAAAACAGGTTCAGAATGACTTCTCTGTTTTAATTCT
>APFE031670535.1:35014-46520 GCA_000404065.3 Pinus taeda
GTGTTGAATTGTATTGTAGTTTTTTATCTATATCGTTATTTTTTGGTGGACATTATTATTATTATTTTATTGGAGACATGACCTACTTACATATACCCTCGTACCGGGTTGTAGAACGTTGTAGAATGTGCCACTCATACTAGGTTGCATAATGCACCTCTTGATGCAACAATAAAATATGTGTTTTGATTTTTTAATGTTTTTTACTGTTATTAATAATATTTTTAATACCACATACCATTTTTATATTGAATACAAAATGAAACATTTTTTTTCTTGGCTAAGAACTCATCTTCTTCTAATGTAAATAAACAGGTTAATGGTCCATGATCCAAAAGCATCTAGTAGGAGTGAAAGTCTTCCCCTTTACTTACCACCACTGGGTCATTCCAAGTGGTGTAATGATGATGAGTCACCCTGCATTCACAGATAGAAACCAAAAATAGTTGTCTTCAAGCGAGTTATGATATATATATTTTTTATATTAATATAAGCATGTATTTATTTGAGATTAATTTGAATAATAACTATGTGAAGAAAAATACAAATTCCAAAATTAAGAATGGGAGAAGTTTGTAATGTGATTTTGACTCAATATAATTGGGTATATAATTATTAATAACTTTACAATTTGATTCAACTTTATGATTTTTATAATTTTCTTCCTAATACAACAAGCCTAGATCCATCTTAATCCTACATCTTTCAGGAATTGAGAAGATCAAGTCTCTTTTGTGATCAAATCCCTTGAAATACAAACCTCTTTTAAAGTGAAAAGAGATTTGATCACTCTCGGTCCTTGATAAAGTTTGGGTTAAGATGGATCTAGGTAGATTTTTATATACACATATATTATATTTATGCTAGATCCATCTCTCCCTCTCTCTCTCCTCTCTCTCTTTCCTCGTGCTCTACTCTCTCTCTCGCTTTCTCCTCTCTCTCAGCTCCTCTCTCTCTTCCTTCCTCTCTCTCCCTTTCTTCCCTGCCTCCCTCTATCTCCCCCCGCATCTCTCTCTACCCTCCAACCCTATAACTATCTTCTTCTGTCTTTCCTTCTCTCTCTCACCCACTTTCCTCCTCCCTCTCCCCCTCCATATATGTCTCCCTCTCTCTCTTCCCTTTCTCTCCTTCTCTCTCTCCTCTCCTTCTCTATCTTCCCTCCTCTCCTCTCTCATTCTCTCCATATCTCTCTCTCTCTCTCTCTCTCACTCTCTCTCTCTCTCTCTACCTATGTATCTTTAGGTATTTTTTTCTTCTTTCCCTCTTCCCCCCTCTCGCTCTACTCTACTCTCCCCTCCCTCCTCATCTCTCTCAATTTCCCTTCGGTCTCCCATCTCTTTTTAAAAAACACTCACTTCCCTCTCTCTCATCTTCCTCCCCCACCTCTCTTTTTTTTCTTCTCCCTCTAAAACTTTCACTCTAATCCTTGTCCTCTTCCTTCTTCCCCCCCCCACAGCCGCCCCTCCCTGCCCATTCTCTCTCCTCCCATCTCACCAATGTGGAGAATTTTCAACATTTTCACTCTACAACTAATGCTAGAAATCTTAAATTTTAAACATTTAAGCCTACTCATCTACCCCTTTTGACATTATATTAAATTTGTTAAACTTTAAATGTTAAACATTCTACTTGACATATGCCCCATACTGGGTTGCAGAGCGCCTCTCAGTGCAATCATGATATATACTTATTAATTTGCTTTACAAGTTGATATTTCCTTAATGAATTTTATAAGATTCATGTATAAATTAGACCAAGACCATTTGAAAATATTATATGTGGAGATATAAGAAGCCCATCTCTATTTAAAAATACAAGTATTTGGATACTTTTTTTAAATAAGATCTTTTCTTATTTCAAGTTTAATAAATTTTGGAGTTTTTTAAGGACAATTAAGTGAGAGGAAGGGGGAATAATCCTTTACCTTGCACAAATAATTGAAGGACAATATACATGAAAATGAGGAGTTTTTTCCAACAATTTAATAAAGGCAGGCATGTGACCTTCTATAGGACATTATCTAAACTTGCTCATTCCATCCAAGGCAACTTATTTTTTTATCAGACTCATTTATTGTCCTAAAACACATGGAATTTGGAACAAAGGTGAAATATATAATATTAGAAGACATTCTTAGCATAATTAGAAATTTGCTCGAAAAAAGGAATTTCGAGATTGAATGGTTCCATGTGTGATGACATAAGGGAAAATTGGTTGACTCCCGAGCCAAATTGCCTATCGAGTTAAGAAAAAAAGATTATTTTTTATGAATGAGAAATTTGTGAACTAAGATAATTCCCTAATTCTAACCATATCATTCATTTTGTAACTAGTAAATATTTGTAATCTATAAACTATCAGGGATATTCCACTAGACATTTTGTCACAATAGATATGATAAGAATAGACTGTGATTTGCGTTAGCTAAAGAATGAGAATAAAAATTGACAATAGAAAACGACATAAGTGCATAAAAGTAAAAATGTAGAATAAAATAAATACTATTAAAAGATCTTTAATAATTTCTATTAAATGGTAAAAAATGTCATAAGACTATATAATGAGAAACTTCATGGATTTTGTAATGTCATAAATCATGACTGAATACCATAAATCATTATGTTAAAAACTAACTAATGTTCCTACATGGTAAAATCTAACTATGTGATTAAATTCTTATTTTATTTTCTTCTACCTTTTAAATATCATGGGTGCATACCATAGTTTACCCAAACCATGGGTTTGTAAACAACCAACAGTATAAAACAACTATGGACTATGGTGATTCATCGACTCAATCCTCAATTATTAGGAAGTGATGGGCAGATCCAACCACTTGATGACCTTTGTTTAGGTGAGCTTCTTTTGACTTACACTATTGATAATGAAGTGTAGTGGAGCACCCATCCCCCACATTTGTGAGTGAAAAAGATGCTCACATTCCTTTAATTCTTTGAGCTCGCCTAGTTGGATCTTGGTGATAGAAATGGTGATATTGAGTTCTATGTCAGTGATATTCTTCCCCTTGTCTAGATCCGAGTCAAATTCGAAACCTAAATCTAACTCTTATGTTTTCAACTTAGCCAAAAACAACTTCTTAAAGCGACATTGGCTATTGTTATGTTAGAGGATCTTATGAAATCTACACCACTTTCTGATGTCTTTATTCATCTTCCCATTATAATTCTTTGTTTGCAGGTTAGATGGGTTGTCCTCGAGTGATCCATCTTAGCTCTAGCATTCATTCTCTAGTTTGCGGTCGCATTTTCCCTACCTCTTCTATGAGGAATTCACAGATCTAAACTCTTTCTTCTTCTGTTTAAATTTTTTCTTGATTTTGACATCATATTGTTACGTTGCACTTAGTGAAGAAATGTCCAGAAAGTCTCTTTCTTTCTAGATATATTTATGCAAATTTCCATGATATTTTAGCACTAGATGTTGTGTGGAGTCTTTAATACCCATCTTGGTGTGTAATACATAGAATATATTTATGAAATCTGACATAGTTTAGTCCCTCCCCTATCATATTATGTCCATCTTATGTACTAGCCTTCTTAGTTTCCAACAAGGTAATATTGTTCCTTCATAGCATCATTGAAAAATCCCCAAGTGGGCGTGATTACAAGTGTTGTGGATTCCTCTATGGCCTTTTGCTCAAGGTAAGTCTCCCTCCAATCCCTGAAATGGGGGGTGACTTTAAAGAGAGAAAAGGTAATATTTTATCATGTATTTTTTATATAAAAAAAATGTGGACAATAAAATTCCTTTCCACCATATTTAAACATTTGTCTAGAGCATCTACACACGTAACCTTCAAATACATGAATATCAAAACTAACTTTACCTTGAAGGGGGTGATGCCTTCAAAGTGATCATTTGACAAAGATGCATCAATTATTGTCATCTATTGAAGGATTTCAGAAAAAGTATCCATCATCTCATCCTTTTATTGTCGAAGTGCTTCCACGAACAACAGTTTAATAGGATGTCCTACTCCCTTTTATTTCTTTTCTTCTTCCATGAGATTTCATTAGGGTTGGTGATAACAGACTTGCAAAGATTCAATTAGTTTATGCCCAAACACTTTATACCCTGACCTCATTGGGGACATTAATAGAAAAATGAATAAAGAGTAAGTCTTTGATACCACTAATGTGGACTTTCTAAGGAACGAGACAAAATATTGACGATAAAATTGGCATAGGTGCATAAAAGAAATAATGTAAAGCCATATGAAAAGTGTTTAATTATTAAATGGTAAAAATATAGTTGGACTATATTGTGAGAAAATTTTCATACCATGGCAATAGTTAAGGCTCATATTTATATTATTTATAGTGTTTATTCACCTAGGTTCATGCACTTATGTCATATGTCATATACCATGGGTTACAAAACCATGGTGAATACCATAAATCACTATGGTAAAAACTAATGAATAGGTTTTTATGGTAACAACTAATTGTACGATTATATATTTTTTTTCTACCTCTCAGATACCATGGTTTACCAAAACAACAGCTAGGAAACAATTAATAATAGAAAACAATTATTGACCATGTTGGTTTGAAGGAAAAGGTGGACAATCACAATTTTCCACTTGTATCAAGAACCCCATATTGCAATATGGGTATTTCTTCTTCTCCTTTTTGTCCTTTCTTCCCTTGTGGTTCAAATTGTCGTTTGTAGAATTTTTCTTGGTTACCTTCTTATTCTTTGGTTCATTCATTCCATTCTTCTTTTACTTAGTCTTCTTAATTGTATTCAACAATATAAGTGTATGGGATTTGGTAGACTTAAGATCCACCAACAGTAATAGCTTAGTTTTCTCTTGAGCCAAGCACTCAATAAACTCGTCCAAGGATGACATCTTCCAACTTCTACGCATTGCAGTATGAAAAGTAGAGATGAATATAAAGTATTGAGTTCCTACCTTAGAAAACAATTAGAAATGATACAATAACTTACACATGTAATTAGCACTCATGCAAAATCCAAAATTTGAATTGAAAGTGAACAAAAACACTAATAGTTGACTTGATAAGATGGTCATTATTAAATTTATGGCAGAAAGTGTGTACTCACTCTAGGAAGGACTAGTAACACAAGAGTTAGTATGAACTAATGGATTTTAATCAAGTAAGAACTACCCAGTTAGTGCCCAATCACCACCAAATGTCATCCTATGTGTCACCCCCTGCTTAAAAAAGACTAACCAAAAATTAAAAGATCAAAAAAAGGAAATTATTGCAAACTATATAGAATGTCTCGGAGTGATAAAATGCCATAATATGTGACCCTAATAATAGAAAACAAAGAAGAAGAAGAAGAAGAAGTAGTTAAATGATAACTTAAGCATAAGTGCACATGACTTTCTGAATACCATGTATCCCAATAAATAATCATACTTAAATAAAATTAATTATATATTTAATAATGATTAAATTAATTAATATTATTTTTTATTTCAACATAAACCTTAAAATATGAAATTTTGACATTTTGACATTAATATGTAATGATTAAAATAAATTAATATTATTTTTCAATTAATCTTCTCTCAACATAAACATTAAAATGATAAATTTTTACATTAATATGTCTTAAAATTGATGTGATAGGGTGCAATTTTGATGCATATGTAATACTAATTTAACATAAAATTTCTATGTGTGTTGCTATTATGATAAAAAAGAATAATAACAGATTACATAAACACCATACGCATGTGATATAACATGATGCTGACAAGTTTCAATGTGATGTAAAATGACTTAGGGCTCTATATTTTGATCCATCAGAATGTTGATAAGATGCACATATGATACAAGAACAACATTAAATATGATATAAAAAATGTGACACAGCATAAAGATAAGTATCTTTTATATTATTTTGCAATATTATATGATCATAATACAGTTCAATCATTTTTAGGCCGATAGGCCTTCCTTTGAAAGAGACTTTCGTCGTCCTTTTGCTTCTCAGGCTGACACCTAGAGTCTATGAACCTGGAGTCTAGCATAGAGCCGACATAAACCTTCTAACCACCCACACCTTTGTCCGCAGAGTTCTGAAAGCGAGCGGTGTTATCACTCCACGCCTCATCCGGAAACTAAATTATCGCTGAATGGCATTATTGCTCAACACTCGCAAAAACCAGTTATGCGGTCCCTGTTTTGCGGTACACACATTCGTGGCTTGAAACCCCTATTTTGTGATGCACGATCAACGAATTTGTGCTTTGGAAACCCTGTTCTGCGGTTTTCGTGCTTCCATGACCTTACCGGCATTGTTATGACGTAGGGTCTTCTATGTTGTTAAAGCCTTGGCATCGTTTGCTTGGATTTGTCCAGGGCATTGTTTGCTTGCTTCGTGATCCTTTGTGGTTTATTTTTGGCGAATTCAGTCATTATAAAGGATTATATACAGGTTCTCTACCTCGTTGTTCTAATTTGTCTAGCTATTTGTGTTCCTGTTGTCTGATGTTATTATTCAGTCTTTCCCATCTTTTGTATGCACCAAAGATGGTAATAAGTACAATGGAAGCATTTACATGGTCTTTGAATATATGGATCATGATCTGACTGGTTTAGCTGAGAGACCAGGAATGCGCTTTAGTGTTCCCCAGATTAAGGTGTGAGTTCGATACAAATATTAAAGCATTTCTATTCATGTTTTCATAGCAGTGCTACATTTCTTCCTAATGAAATTTGAAGTCTAGAAATAGAGAACTTGGGAGTAACGAATGCTTCTTTACCTCAGTGTTACATGAAGCAATTGTTAATCGGGCTGCACTATTGTCATCTCAGCCAAGTTTTGTATCGGGATATCAAAGGTAAATTCTTGATTTCATAAATCTTTTTTCGTGTCTTCTTTAACTATGGGATATGCTTATCGAAACAAACCTTTGAACATGGCACCTTACATATTTAACAGGATCTAATCTGCTGGTTGATAATAATGGGATCCTAAAGCTTGCCGATTTTGGCCTGGCAAGAGCATTCTGCAGTGACCAGAATGGAAACCTGACCAACAGAGTAATAACATTGTGGTATAGGTAAGTGAAATTTGGCCTATGCTGTCATTCCAGTCAATTTTGTCTATATTATGGTTGTTTTCTTGTCTGCGAGGTAAACTCTGGATAGAATATTATTAGTGCTAATTTTAAGTTCTAATGTTGTGTGCAGGCCGCTCGACAAAATATGGTCCAGTTGTTGACATGTGGTTGGTGGGATGTATATTTGCGGAGCTTTTATATGGAAAACCTATTTTACCAGGAAAGAATTAGGTTAAGCTTCAAAATTACTACCACTCTAGTCACTATATTACCTTAGTTGTATTTGGAGCTTTCTTTACTTTTATGCATCTCTTTAATTCATGAATTTTTGTGATGTTTGTAGCCAGAGCAACTCACTAAAATTTTTGAGTTTTTTGGATCACCGGATGAGTCCAACTGGCCAGGTGTTTCCAAGCTTCCATGGTACAGCAATTTCAAGCCACAAAGGCAAATGAAGAGGCATGTTTGGGAATCTCTTAAAAAGTAAGAACATTTAACTCTGGTGTTGGTTGGAAATTTCTCGTTTTTTATAGGTTTAACTTATTTGGGCTTTGTATCCTTTGAACCTTTTTTAGAGTTCTAATGCAAGGTGGGTTTTTTATCTTATGCTCAAGTGCTAAAGCTTATCTTGACTAGTGTCTGCCTTGATTCTAGATTCTTTGTAATATGCATTTAAAAACATTGAACAATATAGTTCAACAATGGAAATAATCTAACCCCCCTACATGTAACAAATCACATACATTCATACATTGTGGCATGGTTGGTTCCAAGCAGAAAGGCAATATCACAGCTCTGTATACAACAGATAGAATCACCAAACTGAGGCAGGCCTTATGCAAAAATATCCTGTAAAATATAATTTTACTCCTATGATATATCGTAAAACCCAACAAACTCCATTTTGAAAATTATTTGGAACTTATTTCTGGGTACTGAGATTTATTGCACAGAGAGAAGGGAGGGTGCACTGTCGTAAGATAAGTGGCATGTCCAATGGTGGATGTGGATAATCCTAAAACACTTGAGGTCTAACGTGAAAAGAAAAACCAAAATTTTTAAACTACCATCATGTAAAAAAAATATAAAAAAGATAGATTCATCTTAATTCTAAATCTTTCTAGAAGATAGAAGAAAGAGGTTTACACCTGTATATTCGCAGGTGTAAGATTTACACCTGTATATTCGCTTGAATTTGCCACCAGGCAAGTAGATCGGGAATAGTGTATCCATTCGTGGCCAAAGAGATAGAATTCAAATAACATAACGTACGAGATGGAACAGCTAATGCTAAAGTGATTCACGTTTTAAATTTTATTTTATTTTGGGTTTGAATATGTTGAAAAAGATAAATCATGTATGGTAGGTGAGAATTGTTGGAAAATTTCATGAACGTATTTTTAAAATTTTTTTAATGTAATTAATTTTATATGGTTTTGAATAATATTAAATTTATTTTTTAACCATTTTAAATAAGGGATTTTCTAAGATTGTTTTTTATTATATTTTTATAAAATAAAGGAATTAAATTGAATGGATATTAAAGTTTGAAAAAAGTTTTCAACTATTAATGAATTGAATATTAGTGTACTTATTTTGAAGATTACTAATTCAAATGAAAATTATGTGGTGTTTGCACATGTATTTAAAGAGAGATTTTGTGGATTTTTTATTTAGAATAGATATGTGATTCGTTATGAATTTATAAATTTATACTTAAATAGTTACATGTAATGAACCAACATGTCTTCTAGAAAAAATCAACAATTCCAATTTAATAATCCTATCAGCCTATCTTTGTACCTTTTCGGACATTTTCAAGTACATACTGTTTTGAAAATAACAATATGAAAAACAATGCAACGAAAAATGCTTCATAAATATTCATGAGAGCTCTCCCTCTGATCCCGTATCTCGTCACAGTAGGAAATTGCTATGTGAGTAGCATGAATAAGTGCGCAGGGATGGACAATTACGTTTGCATCGTCGTGGCCCCGGGCCTATCATGGCTGTCCCCATCTCCTTCGCCTCAAGGACCAAGAAGAGAATTACACAGTTGTGGTGAAGACCGCGTCTCAGAAATGGAGAGCAACAACAATGTTGTCGGATCATGAGAGCCTTCCCCGGAGTTTGGGCACTCCTAAAGATCTTATCTTGACGAAGAGAATGCCCTTGTTATCTCTCTGCGACGGCTGACCAAGTTCTTTTCCGACGGAGTTCAGAACATGAATCTCCACAAGAGAAGAGATGCCAATTCTTTGTAAAGGAAAGACGACCATGAATTCCTCCATGTGACAACTGGTAAATAAATACCCTTGTAAGATGTATTTACATGATAGTTTAAGAGAGCCGGAGTGGTTTTAATGCTGCTTAGTGAATGGTAGTTGTGCTGTTGTGTATTTAGAAGATGCTTTTGATCTTGGTTATCAGTTGATTTGATTTGAAATGATTTTTAATATTGCACTATTTTATATATAATTAAATCTATTTTAAAAAATATTATATTAATTTAATATGAGGTAGGGAAATATATTCAATATAATGCGGGAAGAATATGTGTTTTGGAGAATCTTCGGCGAAAAAATCACATAGAAAAAACTTATGTCGAACGGGTTTCGAACCATCCAAGTGATTTATTAGTAGTTTTTTTATAAATATAAAAACATATATATATAGATATATATATATATATATTAAGTTGTAGAGATATATATTTTTGAGAGATTAATTTAATGTTAGATTTGAGATTTTTGTCATAAAAAAGTTTTTGAGATTAATCTTGAATATGTGATTAATCCGAAAGACATTTTTCTAGATTAATTTAATGTATATTTTTTTAGAGATTAATTTGAATAAGAGTTATTGCACAAAGAGGTTCCCACTAATATAGTATGGTAGAGATTTGTAATGTTTAGGGTTTTGATTTTTTCAAGAATTTTTATTTTTTGGGGATTATAGGGTGTCTTTGGGTGGGGTTATGGTGAATTAGACATCTTTCTTGGTTGATGTAAACTCTTTTTGATGATAGAAATTTTTTGATGAAGTTTACAAATATAAAAAAATAAATAAAACATAAAATTTTCCATCTTCTCATTTTTTCCTATTGTATTATTAACACAACTTTTCCAATTGTATTTTGTTTAATGTGACCTATTTAAAGTCTAATGGTTAAACTAGTTTGGATTTATTTTAACTCCAAATCTAACAAGCACTTATAATAATCAAATATTTTTGCATTCTAAATGAGATTTGCACCTCAAAAGAGAAATTTGATTGGTGTCCATACTTGGTAGATTCCGAGTTATGGATCTAGGTTGGTGTTAAGAAAAATTCGAAAATAAAAAATTGGACAAGTTTATAATGTGATTTTAGCACAATACAATTAAAATATATACTTATCAATAACTTTACAAATTGATCAATCGTTGTGAATTTTATAATTTTTAGCGCAATAGAATCCCAAGCTATGACAGTTAAGTATATTTACAAGTTGATCTTACCTTATGACTTTTATAAGATTTATATGCACATAACACAGAGGTTCATTTGGAAATATTATATGTGGAGATATAGGAAGCCCATTTCTTGGACCAATTTACTATACAATATTCTTCTCATAAAAAACTTAGTAAACCTTGGGGTCTTCTAGAGGAGGTAGAAGTGTATTGAGGAGGGGTTGTAGTCTTTCACCATAGACTAATGATTGAAGGACAATATGTACAGCTTGAATGGGCCTAATGGTTAAGAGCATTGTTTCCTCCTAAGAGGTCACAGGTTCAAAACCAAAGAGGAGTAGAGTATGTATAGCATAATAGACATAGCACTAAAATGATTGTGGATAAGTGGGTCCCTTGTCCCTTTGGATAACAATAATAATAATAAGATACTATGACTACATATTGACACTAATTTGACAGATAACATCCCTATTATAATGTTAACATTAGGGAAAAGGAACAATAATAACACATACATAAAGTTAACAAAATCAATAAATAATGTAACATAAAATTAAAAAAATATAAATATAATGTAAAATGACTCGGCCCTCTATATTTTGATGCAATAACAATGCTATTAACATAGCCAACATTAATTATAAGAAAACTAAACAAAAAAAGACTTTCTAATTTGTTGTTTTACAATATTATGTGATTTAAACAAATGTTCACTTAAAAAATGTTCCTATCATATTCCCTTCTGCCACAAATAAGAAAATCTCATATACCAATTTAAATAATAATAATAATAAGATATTATGACTAAATATTTAACAGAATTAAATAAAACACATTCTTATTATAATATTAAAACTATGGAAAAAAACAATAGTAACACATGCATATTGTTTTACAATATTATGTGATTTAAACAAATGTTCACTTAAAAAATGTTCCTATCATATTCCCTTCTGCCACAAATAAGAAAATCTCATATACCAAT